>CAIGRO010304381.1:0-12152 GCA_903798355.1 Fraxinus baroniana | reverse complement strand
TGGTGTAAAGTATACACCTTATTTTTAATTTTTTTCCCATGAATTATTGATATGGATCACCGATATTTTAGTATTAAATTATTAATATTTACTTTTTGGTATTTGTATATATTGAATTAATCTTATTGGATAGCTTGTTATTTATATGTTTTTAAATTGTGTTACGTTAATTTGTAATAGTTATAAATGAACATGTTATTAGTTATATTTATGTAGTGTTGTTGTAAATGTTAAAAAATTTAATTATGGTACAGAATCGAACCGAACTGAATTCGAACGATTTCATAATTATATTTGGACCCGACAATTCCGTTTATTAAATACCCGAAAATTTTGGATCGATTCGATTCTCTTCAGAAAAAAAACCAATCTGACCATGTTCAACCCTAACCTAAATAATTGTTTAAATATAAACATTTCATATAAGTTGATAATAAGATACATTAGATAGAGATGTATTAGAAAACTAAGAAATCAATTATACTATAAACAAAAAAAAAATATTCTAGAATTTGAGACAGATTATAAATGAACGTAATTTTTTCTTTGTAGAACGAAGCAAATAATATTTAATTTAACGTACTAACTATTTCAATTAAAATTCCTAACCAGCGTAGACAAGATAAACTATGGCTTTAAGTATATGTAATTTCTTTGTGACGTTTAAAAAAAAAAAAAAAATTTGAATAAAAATTAGGGTAAATTATAGCAAACGCTCCCAATCTTTCTATTCTTTTGTATTTTCGTCCCCAACCTTTTTATCAAATTAATAAATACAAATGTTAGCTCCTGTTTGGCCACATTTTTTTTTATTCTCATTATTCTATTCATTTTCAACTACACATTCTTGAATAAAATAAAATATTCCATCACATTAATAATTTTTCATTTTTTTTCAACCACATATTTCCCATCACATCAACAAAAAAAATAAATTCTTTTGAAAATAATATACACCAAACGGGGCTTAAAAAGTGTTAATACTTTAGAGCAGTCAAGTCAAATTAATCAAAATCGGAAGAAAATTGCACAGATCAAAAGCCTCCAAATTTGATTTCTTCAGTCATTCGATGGACCTTCGATGGTACGTTGTTTGAAACGAGACTATTGCTCTCTCAGACTTTGAAGCACACAGTGGATTGCTTCATCAATTCAATCTGAATCCGTATGAAATCTTAAACATAATTACGGATTTATACGCAGTTGGATTGGCCTAAAACAATTTTGAATTGAAATAATCATGGCGGCAGTACAGGTGGAGCAGCGGTTGTGGGACGGAGTTTTGGAGCTGACAAAGGCGGCTCAAGAGAAGGGCACGGACCCTCTGATGTGGGCCATGCAACTTTCTTCAAACCTCACCGCCGCCGGAATCTCCATGCCCTCCACCGAGGTTGCGGAGCTTCTTGTATCATACATTTGCTGGTCCAATAATGTCCCCATCGCCTGGAAATTCCTTGAGAAGGCCCTGACTATCCGTATAGTGCCACCTATGTTTGTTATCGCGCTCCTCTCCACTAGGTCCATGCTCATTTTTCCTAATTTGTTGATCATAATACACAGCCTCGTGTATAATATAGTAGCCTCCCTTTGGAAAATTTATAAATGGTTTAAAACGAGGAATAGTCGTGAGTTCGACGAAATGTGTGGAAATTAATTTGTGGTTGTTATGAACGTGAATTTATATAAATCATTTATAAATTATTATCCAAATGGATGCTTAATGTGTCTAGTAATTTATGTTGTGCAGGGTAATTGCCAATCGCAGGAGGTATCCGGTGGCATATAGGTTATACATGGAGCTTCTTAAGAGATATGCTTTTTCGTTGCCATCTCTAACTAATGGACCGAACTATCAAAAGTACGATTTGTTGTATTTCTTAGCCTGGTTTGGTGGGGATTAAAATCAGATTTTGATTTTGATAAAAGTTGATAAAATATGTGGTTGAAAAGTTATGAGTTCCATGAATTATGTGGTTAAAATTCATTCAATTGTTAACTTTGATTTAGATTAAATTTTGGATTTTACTCCCTACCAAAGAGGGGCTTAATTTTTTGATAAGAGTTATTACAGTTTGATAGATAGTTTCAACTCCCAGTTATCTGTATATGTGATGCTTTATGTGTTGTGTACTAGTTTTACTCTTTCTTTGTGCCCGTTGCATATCGGCCTGGAATTGCATTTCAACTACTATCAACTGTTGAAGCCTTAAGATGATTTATTTTGGTTTAGAATATAGCGGAAATCCGAAAATTAGAAAAATTACCAAGGAACAACACTATCTGGGATAGTATGAATTGTCGAAGCAGTGTCTATGCGTTGCACAGTGACATTTGCGGAAGCAAATTAAGTTTTCATTTTCAGTTAACACGTGATTCTTTGATATATGTCTGAAAGAGTTATAGATCAATTGGTAAATCACAATATTGGGCTTTTCCTGCATCACAATTTAAGGCTTTCTGTGACACTATGANTTCCCTTCCAAGTTCCACCTCTCCATCTGCTGATTATAATTCATTAATTTGGATGCAGATCTGAATAAAGATGTAGTTTTTGTTTTTTTTTCCTCTCTGGAGAAAACTGCTCTAATCATATCCTTTTTCATTGCCACCAAAATGATGCTGAATTAATGAAGAGTTCCAGGATGATTTACCTCATAGTCTCTTACCTTTTAAACTTCTATAGTTCTACCATCAGAAACTCTTCCCCAATATGTTTGATTTTATTAGTTGTAGTTGAAACACTTGAATTCTTTCGAGTGTATTTTTGAAATACAAATTTTTTTACATTTTTTTGATATACATTAGTGATGGTTGTAAAATATTGTTTCAACAAAAATGTGTGTGCAACTATTCATTTTTGTTTTAATTGCCTAGTTTATTTGTTCAGTAACTGAACAATCTCACAATAGTACTGATAATTGCCAACTTGCTTCATTTCTAACTTCGACTATCCAATTGCAGGATTATGGAATCCATAAATGTTGTCCTTCATTATTCCCAGATATTCGAAATTCAGTCATCCGAACCTGGGCTTCTTCTTGTTGTGTTTATATTTTCCATTGTATGGGAGCTACTCGATGCATCGCTTGATGATGAAGGTTTGCTAGAACTCACTTCTGAGAAGAAATCTAGGTGGCTTACCAGGAGTCAAGACATGGAAATAGACAATCTTGATAGCTTTGATGGGAAGAGAATAGAACGCCAAGATGCTATGCATAAAATGAATACTATAACGGCTCTTGAAATAATTGGTGAATTTTTTCGGACTAAAGTAACTTCCCGGATCCTCTATTTGGCTCGTCGAAACATGTAAAAATCTCGTTTTTGTTTGTGTTCACCTTAAAGTTCTAGCATTGTTCTCTGCTGAATGTGTCTTGAGTAAATACTTAGAACATCTCCAAGAGGTTCTTTATTAACTTCATACTCTTTATTCTGGAGAGTCAAACCTCTTTTTGATGAGTCCAACACACACTCAATATCTAAAAGTTAAAAATAAAGAGTGGATTTGCCCCTACATAGAGCTATACCCACCATCTATATACTACTTTTAATTCTTTCATTTATTGTTTTACTTTACGCATCATTATCATGTTATATTAATTGATATTTTTATTATTTTACTCCTTTTATTGGCAGCTCTTTGGTTTTTACAGAAAATCTTTCCCCTTTCAGCCATAATTTCTTATGAGAAAAAGCAAAATAAAAATAAATATAGTGTTTTTGGACTTGCATAAAAAAGTGTGTTTCTTTATTTTTCAAAAACCTTGAAGTTACCCTATGTTAATGGAAAATATGCTCTTCAAAATAAAGAGACATTCTAAGTGGCTTCTTGAGATTCACATTACAGAATATGGCTGTTGAACTTTTGCATGGTTAAAAATTGCAGTTAAAACATGTGTTTCTATGTTTTCTTAGGCCCGCGCATTGGGAATACTTTATTCGGAATTTGCGACTGCTTGCTTCTAATTCTTCATCTTTAAGAAACTCAAAACATATTTCTCCGGAGGCCCTCTTACAGTTAACATCCGACACACGTCAACTCCTATCTCGTAAATGCAAAACAAATTTACAGCAACAGTTTCATGCTGTAACAGCTGGATCTCCTGTGTCTTCCTCTGGGCAGTGTCATGGTGTTGGCCGTTCAGCGCTCTGGCTTACTATAGATCTTTATCTTGAAGACACAATGGATGGATCACAAGTGGCAGCTACCAGTGCTGCTGAAACTCTTACAGGTATAATTGTCATAAAATTATGGTTTTACTATTTATACATGTTATTTAGAGCATGATTGGCAGAACTTAATTATAATAAGCTGATCAAACATACTTTTATTCACATTCCCCCAACTTACGATACTTATTATTCACACATATGTAAGACCCACAACTTATAAGCACCACCAAACAAGCACTTATTATTTTGACATAGTTTCACTGATACAAATGACTATTGCAGGTTTAGTAAAGGCTCTCCAGGCATTAAATCAGACCACCTGGCAGGATGCATTTCTTGGTTTGTGGATTGCTGCTCTACGTCTTGTTCAAAGGGTAAGAGCTCATGCAAAAAGAATCAATGTAAAACTTGTTTTCCAAATTTAAAAGTTAAGGTCAAGTGTTCCGTCTTTTTAATTCCTTTGGGATTGAGAAAATACCTGTTATATGATGTGATTGCATTGAATTCTAGGAATAAGGGTGGAAAACTGTGTGATTTCCCTGATTCCTTCCATGTTTTCCAGAGGCTGACCAATACTGTACTTGGAAAATTTCTTGTTCCCGAATAAAAAGAAACTGAGAAGTAGGAGTTATTATATACTTTTAGTCCTGTGCAAGGAGTTATCACATATTTTTTTAGGCCCTTGCTAGTATAATCAAAGTCCTTTCGGACTCAATAGTTTGGCTTATTCATATGTTTTGGCAGCAGATCCAATCTCATTCGATATACCATCTGCTGATACACTTTGATATGTTACTGAGAGTGACCTGATGAAAATTCTAATTAATTCACATTCAATATAGATGTCATAGGAAGCTTTGCTTCTCTAGAAATTCATTTTTGAACTATCCAATAATGTGATGTATTGCTTTTGGATCTGTTCAGGAAAGGAATTCAAGCGAAGGTCCAGTTCCTAGACTTGATACTTGTCTGTGCATGTTATTGTCTATTACGACTCTTGCAGTTGTCAATATTATTGAAGAGGACGAGATTTCTTTGATCAATGAAGCTGAACGACGTTCCATTAGTCTAAGGAAAGATGTACAGTCCGTGGGAAAGCGTCGGCAAGACCTAGTTTCCAGCTTGCAGCAGTTGGATGATTTTGAAGGCTTGCTGATTCCACCACCTCCTGTAAGTTCATTGGCTAATCAAGCTGCTGCTAAAGCAATGGTGTTCCTTTCAGGCCTAACAGTAAGCGGTGGACACCTTGATGGCATGAGTTTGAATGACATGCCTGTGAATTGTTGTGAGTTATCTCCTCATTATCTGCATGAAAGTGGTGATGATTTTGTTTTTTAATTATTTTATCTGGAACAACTTGAATGCTACTTTTTGCAAACTTCTAGTTTCTAAATGCATTTCTTTTGGAAGTTATTCAAGCATTTCTTTTTTTAACCTGAGATGATTACACTTGCTAGGGGAATTGAGAGTGCAATCCTCTGTTTGAGTAAATTCTACCCAGCCATTCCTAATATTGTGCAATATTTATTTTTCTTGTGAAGTAAAGAAAAAAGGAAAATAATTCCCTCTCTTTTCTTGTTATTAATAGCCTTTGACTTTTGTTATCAACTCCTTGATACGGATCCAATTTGTCTTACCTGTGTCTTCATTTCGTCTTTCTACCTCCATATATACAAATATTATTTTCCACTGCTATTGATGTCTTTTTTGACAAGTCTTTTCCATTATAACCTGGAGAGAAGGGTTGAGGGTGGGTGTGGTGCAATGGCGTATTTGTTCTCATACTGACAGATAACTTCCTCAAGTAATTGGCTGCTTGTAATTTCTTATAACCATTTACAGCTGGAAACCTGCGGCATCTGATCATTGAGGCTTGCATTGCTAGAAATGTGTTGGATACATCAGCTTATATGTGGCCCGGATATGTAAAAGGTCGATGCAACCAAGTTCCTCGAAGCGTTTCTGGACAGATGCCTGGTTGGTCATCATTAATGAAAGGGTCACCTTTAACTTCTCCAATGGTCAGTGCCTTGGTATCAACTCCGGCTTCTAGGTATGAAGGCTTTTGTCACTTCAAAATTTTTTATACAGTTCACTGGCTTCTAGTATGATATATTGCCTCAGAGGTAAAATAGCTTTCCAATGATTGACCTACTTATGGTTCTAGGTTTGCATTATTCGGTGTAACCCATAACACACTGGCCTGTCTTGCAAGAGAAAATAGCAGTTTATGGAATGAGATATGGAATGGGAAGTTATTTAATGTCTATTTAAAGGAAATGGAAGGTTGAAAGGTCGTTTTGGTTACCGATATTACCATGTAGCTGAAATCCTTTAAATTCATTGGTAAAAGCAACCTAGGTCCTGGATATAAATCCTTTAACCCTGAAATGAACTTGTTTTGATGAGTATGGCATAACTTCATTGTGATAATTTGTTCCTAAGGAACAGATGATAAGCAGTAAAATGATAGGTAAAAATTGTGTAATTATCCTTATCATCCATTATACCTCTCAACCATGCCTAGCTAGAACGTTAGATCTCTTGCCTGAAACCAAGTGTATCAGAATTTTTTTTTCCTGTTAATTTACCCAGTGGTAAGGCTACTGATTTTAAGCTCGTGATTTGATGGAAGCTTGGCAGAATTAGAGAAAATGTATGAGATTGCTGTCACAGGTTCGGATGATGAGAAGATGTCTGCTGCTACAATATTCTGCGGGGCTTCTCTAACTCGTGGTTGGAATATACAGGTAATGCATTATATTTTTCGACTTTCTGTGACGGTAGAGAAGAATTACTGAGTACTTTTGGTTCCAAAGAATACACCAGATTTTCAGCTTCTTGTTGCTTTAGTTTTTTTTCTTTCTGCATGGAGGGCTTCATTAAATTTATTTACTCGGATGAGTGCGAACCATTGAAAATTACTTCGAGAACTTAAGCGTCATAAGGGAATACTTATGAACACATGAACGGGTTTTCTTCCTTAGAGGTTTTTCTCCTCATAGTAACTGGTACTTCTCAAGAAGCTAGTCCACGGAGAGGTCTTTATTTTTGATAGAATATCTTCTCATGCTTTATTTTTATGAACCTGTGCATTTCCGTTTCTGGCTCATTCTTTTTTCCTGATTTGCCTTTGTTTATGCTTGCAGGAGCACACTGTCCTGCTCATCACAAGACTGCTCTCACCTGCAGTTCCTACAGATTTTTCTGGAAGTGAGAGCCATTTGATAGGTTACGCTCCATTGCTGAACGTTCTCCTAGTTGGAATATCATCTGTTGATTGCATTCAGATTTTTTCCTTACATGGCATGGTAGGTCTATTTATGCTTAGTTTGAATATTTTAATTCCGATAAATAATCTGTGAAGTTCAGAATGACAAGAGCAACTTTGAATTTGTAGATTTCCCCCCCACCCCCCTAGAAACTGCACAAGGATATTGCAGAGACTGTCTTCAGAAGAATCCAGATACGGGTTTGATGATCGTGTTTTAGTAACTAGACAACCAAGGAATCATTGAATACCTAATGCATGTCTGTTCCATACGTAAACAAATATGCAATAACTGAAACATGGTTTTTGCATGGCTATGTAAAAATAACTACATAGGAGTTCAAAATCGATATGAGCACAATACTGGAAAAAGGGCATTACAACACATTCCACAGATACATATTTTTGTGTGATAATGTTCAATTTTCTTCCAGGTTCCACAACTTGCGGGTTCATTGATGCCAATCTGTGAGGTCTTTGGTTCCTGTGCACCCACCATCTCATGGACTCTTACAACAGGGGAGGAAATTTCTTCCCATGCTGTATTTTCTAATGCATTCACTCTACTGTTGAAGTTATGGAGGTTTGATCAACCTCCTATGGAAAATGTATCAGGAGATGTCCCTCCAGTTGGATCCCATATAACTCCAGAATACCTCTTATTGGTGCGCAACTCCCAGTTAGCGTCATACGAGAATCCACTGAAGGATAAAAATAAAATCAAAAGACAATCAAGATTTTCAAGTCCTTCGTCTAGAGAGCCAATAATCATGGACTCTTTTCCAAAGTTAAAGCGTTGGTACAGGCAGCATCAAGAATGTATTGCTTCTATCCTTTCTGGTCTTGTACCTGGAACCCCTGTTCACCATATTGTCGAGGCCCTCCTGAATTTTATGTTCAGAAAAATAAATAGGGGAGGTCAGCCACTGACTCCTACTACTTCTGGAAGTAGCACTTCTTCTGTGTCTGGAGCTGACGATTCCTGTCTACGTCTTAAATTACCTGCTTGGGATATTCTTGAAGCTGTTCCCTTTGTGCTTGATGCTTCCCTTACTGCCTGTGCACATGGGAGATTGTCACCTCGTGAACTGACTACTGGTTAGTAATTATCTATAATACTAAATCGCATTGTTAGCATTTCTAGAATCATATCTTAGAAGAACGCAGATGCTGTTGTCTTAGGAAGGTGTGCTCATCAGATCCGTTTCAGACATGCATGAGAGAGAGAAACAGAGAGCGCTTATTTTGATTACTCATTAAGACTTGTACAGCGAACTCTATTGGACTTTTTAATGTTCTACTTTTCTTTCATAAACATGGAAATGTTGTTTAAGAACTGAACTGCTACATATGTTAAACATCCGATTCATTAGCACATTTGAAATTTTTTGTTGCTAAAATTTAGAGATGATTGCATAGATAAGCAATCATATTTAGATTTCCACATTTACGTCTCCTTCCAAAAATATTTGAATGTCTATCATATTTAGGTTAAACCGGCTTTTATTACAAGTGGCATTTTTATTGTTTTAATTTAATCTCATTTATTTCTCGACGAATTGCTTTCTGTTACCATTTTGATGAACATTGCTATGCTGTATCTATCTCAGGTCTCAAAGATCTTGCTGATTTTCTTCCTGCTTCCTTAGCAACAATTGTAAGTTACTTCTCAGCAGAAGTGACTCGAGGTCTTTGGAAGCCAGCTTTCATGAATGGAACTGACTGGCCGAGTCCTGCTGCAAATTTATCCTGGGTTGAACAACAGATAAACAAAATCTTAGCTGCCACTGGTGTTGATGTCCCATGTCTTGCTCTAGGTACCTCTTTGTTCTGTTTGCATATGTTTAACAGGTCATTTTGCCTTTAGATGTGGCTGCATTGCATGGTTATCTGTCATTTGGGGGTCACAGCTATTATTGTGCAGTAGAACTTTGCAGACGAAATTTAAGGCATTGCATGTTTATTCCATATAGATGAAGTAGATGATACATCAGAGAGAGGAAATCCTTGAATTTATAGATGGAGCAATGATCTTTTTTTTCCCTAAATCTGTGTTTGTAAAATCTACAAATGTCTTCTACTTGTAGGGGTAAATTCTCCAGCGACTCTTCCATTACCCCTGGCGGCCCTTGTTAGCCTCACAATAACCTATAAACTTGACAGAGCCACTGACCGTTTTCTAAACTTGGTCGGTCCAGCCTTGACTCACCTTGGCACATGTTGCCCCTGGCCATGCATGTCAATAATAGCTGCCTTATGGACTCAAAAGGTAAAGCGTTGGGGTGACTTCCTTGTCTTCTCTGCAGCCCGAACTGTGTTCCACCACAACACTGATGCCGTGGTTCAACTCCTCAGAGTCTGCTTTTCAACAGCACTTGGCCTCAATTCGTCGGTTGCAAGCAATGGTGGTGTAGGTGCTCTTTTAGGTCATGGCTTTGGCTCTCACTTCGAAGGTGGCATTTCTGCGGTCGCCCCTGGAATACTATATTTACGAGTCCATCGAGCTGTTAGAAATGTCATGTTTATGACAGAAGAAATCGTCTCTCTTCTGCTGCACACTGTCAAAGATATTGCAACTCGTGGGTTGCCTACAGAGAAATTGGAGAAACTGAAGAAAACTAAATTCAGTTCAAAATATGGTCAGGTTTCTCTTGCTTCTGCAATGACCCAGGTGAAGGTTGCAGCTTCACTGGGGGCTTCTTTGGTTTGGATGACTGGTGGACTGAGCTTGGTTCAATCTTTAATTAAAGAAACACTGCCATCACGGTTTATATCAGTTCATGGGTCGGAGCCCAATGGCGAGGATTCAGGAGGTATGATTGCAATGCTTGGTGGTTACGCTCTTGCATACTTCGCTGTTTTTTCGGGAATATTTGCCTGGGGAGTTGACATGACACCAGCGGCATCTAAACATCGGCCTAAAGTTTTAGGGAAGCACTTTGAATTCCTAGCAAGTGCTCTAGATGGAAAAATATCGCTTGGTTGTAACAAGGCTACCTGGAAGGCGTACGTAACGGGTTTTGTGAGCTTGATGGTTGGATGCACGCCAATGTGGATGCTGGAGGTGGATGTACAAGTTTTGAAGAGTGTTAGTAAAGGATTAAAACAGTGGAATGAGGAAGAACTTGCTGTGGCCCTCCTTGGAATTAGTGGTATCAATGCAATGGGTGCAGCTGCTGAAATGATTATAGAAACTGGATTTTGAATTTTATTAGGTAATTTGTTCAGAAAATTTTAGTTTATTTACGATACCTATGGTGAACATTTTTTTCTCCCTACTTCAACAAAACTTGTCAATTAATGTTAATGTAGAGTTATGGAATATAGTCATCTACAGTTGGGAGATTAGGTAAAATGTTATCTAACACACTGTACATATGATCCTTCTGGAGTTCAAGCTGACTGACTGACCATCTTTATTTGGACATTGGATTAACTTAATAGGTCTACTTTTGGCTACAATCATGGTGTATAACTGTATTTCTTTGTCCAGTCTCCATGGAGCACCACAACAACATTAACTTTGTTTAATAACAAAAAATAACCAAGTATTTTCTGCGAGTCGAGATTACTAATCGAAATCTTAGTGAAACACTGGTACTTGGGAATATTACACAATTCCATTCCTTTACTTGCATATGGGGGCGAATCAGAATTTGACGAAGTAATACTGCAATGTCCCCATAGTAATCAGATGAACTGGAAGATAAGCCTAAGCAATGCCACAATTACAAAGAATTGATATTACTTATTAGCCATAGTAACACATAAAAATATGACGAAATGTACAACTTTCTTCAAGACCTGAATTATAGACATCATAAGGTACAGGAACTGAGACAAAAAATTATGACAAGTGCGGCAAGAAAGTGAAACTCCTTCCTAGCATATGCCAATAGGCTTTAGATTTAGACAGCTAGAGTTCTAACAACATGGATGAAAAGTCAGTATATTTCCTTTAGCAGTTATATAGCTTCTGTGATTCTGAGGTTACCCAATCTTGCACACAATTTGTGCATCTGTAGATAAATATGACCAAACAATATCTAACTGAAATTGATATTCTGATAACAAAGAATGAGCATTGCTGAGTACCATTTTGGACAAAGTACAAAAGGATTCCTCGGTTATTCAAACGCCGGCATCAGGAGAGGCAATGGAACCTGTTTTGCTACTTTTTCGAGAATTTCTCTTGGTAGACACAAGTGGATTATTCTCCTCCTCATCAATAGCTGGTGGTCTCTCAAACTCGATTCCTTTGAAGACAGGATGTATGTAAGCATCCTGGAGGTAAGCTCTCAAGTTTAGGTTTGGCTCCGTAGCCCTTTCTAATGTATCTTTCACCATCGCATCCTGTTTGGTAACCGAAATTAAAATAATTTATTAAGAAGCCTAAATATCACGTTACTGTCTTTGAAGTAAGAGAATTTTATGAATTTTCCAGGGTTTAAGAAAAATCGTGGTTTTAAGCAACATCATCGCATCACAAATCTCATACTTAGGTCGAACCACTCTCCACCTATAAATTTCAGAAGAAAAATCTCAAAAAAAATTGTTGAATACAGTTAGACGGTGTGACCATGGTTCAAGAGTATATTTTTCTGCCTGAGCCCGATTTTTCCAAAAATCCGTTTTTAACCATACATTCTCATATAATATAATTTTACACGTAAATCCAAAACTTTTTCCTATTTTTTAATCACACACT
>CAIGRO010304377.1:0-15199 GCA_903798355.1 Fraxinus baroniana | reverse complement strand
TCGTTACTGCTTGGACTCAAAGACTTGGTGCCTTATTTATGGTGCTTGTACACCTATGCTTCAAAGTTATGCCTTTAAATTATTGGAGCAACCATCTTCTTCATCTTGTTATGAGCGAAATTGGAGTACTTATTCATTTTTGCACTCTCTTAAACGGATAAACTAACTCCAAAATGGGCAGAAGATTTAGTTTTCGTCCATAGCAATATTCGTTTCTTGTCCAGGAGGATTGCAAAATACTCACAAGGAAAGACAAAAATGTGAGATATCAGTGGAGATGCATTTGTTACATTTGAAGATGTTGGTGTTCTTGAAGTTACTAATTTATTTCTAGAAGAATCGGAATGGAAGGCAATAGAATTTGTGGATGATGGAGAAGAAGATGTTGAAAAGGTTCAAGATGAATAATGTAATTAATTTCATTTTTACTTTTTGAACTTATGTTATTAAGAAACAGTTATGAATTTAATGTCAAGTTTGATTTCTATTTATCATTATATATATGATTCAATAAGTATAAAAAATTATTACTTTATAATATCTTTTTACTTTAGACTATCAAATTAAAATAAACTAAAAAATAATAATATTTTAATCAACGTGTCGGCGATGTATCGTATCAAAACGTTTTTCAAAAAATCACGTGTCAACGTGTCTGACGTGTATCGTGTCGGACACTCATCTCCGTATTGGTGCTTCTTATCTAGTCAATCCATAAGCACTGTCCATAGAAACCATTTAAATTTGCCGTTAATTACATTATAGTCTTATGAACCAAAAACTTCCAGTTTTAAGGATCAATTCAAATAATCGTGAGAATTAATTTCAGATTACTCACATAGTATATAATAGACGCAATCAAAGGAATTTATAGCATGTAATTCTTGAACAATCTCCTGTCCATAGATATCCATTACAGCTTTAGAAGCCAAATGCTTATCCTGCGTTTCATTCCATCACAATTAGTAGGATTAATAAGTTTCAAAAGTTGTATTTTACTGCCCTGCATTTTGCTTGTATGCAACAATTTTTTTTCCCCCATATGGCTTAAGTTAAGAAAACATAAAAAGCATTAACAAAAATTAAGAAATACGTAGGCAATAAAATTTGGGCAAACTGATCCATCCAAAATTCTCAAACCCATTTCCCAGTTGACTTGTTGTTTACATTTCCCCCTCATAAAAATATCAATAAAAGAAACCACAATTAAAAGAAAGATAAAAATTTATTAGATATATTTTAAGCAAACCATAGAGCACAAACAAACCAAAATAAGCAAAAGGGCAACCAACATATTAATACATAACGGAAATAAAGCAGTCTAATTATAAAAATCAAGTAATCTAGGGTTTTACCATTTTGTTACTGATATTTGACAAACCTTGTAAGTTTTCCTCCTCTGTAGCTGCTTCTCAGTTGCTTCTGGGTAATATATTCTCAAAGGCATCGTCAATTGTACTGAGAAATCTTCAGGGGATTAAGAGCATAAATGCATTTTGAGAGGAAATTAAACTCATGGAGATTGTGAATTTGGAGGAGAATGGCTCGTTGACAGAAACTAGGGGGGAGAGAGAGGGCAAAAATGCATTTTGAGAGGAAATGAAATATTTGAGTGGGAAGTAAAAAATTTAGAGGCAAGCCAAATTCTTAGCGGGAACTGATTTTTTTTTTTTAATTATTAGTTAAAATTCATGTATTGTTATTTTTTTATTTTACATTTTAGGGAAAATTGCAGCCCCGGTCCCAAACCTTTCAGTTTGTTGCAGATTACACCCAAACTTTTAATTTTTGATGCCAAAGTCCCAAACCTTTATATGTAATTGCAGCGTCATCCCAAACTTTTAATTTTTCGGTCGAAGTCCCAAATCTTTATATGTAATTGCAGCGTCGGTCCCAAACCTTTCATTTTTGTTGCGGATTACAGTAAAACATTTCATTCCGTTCATAAAACCGTTAGTCAACGTTTGAACAGTAATTTTGACTCTGATGCGGCCTAAGTCCCAAACCTTTATATGCAATTGCAGCGTCGGTCCCAAACCTTTAATTTTTCGGTCGAAGTCCCAAATCTTTATATGTAATTGCAGCGTCGGTCCCAAACCTTTCATTTTTGTTACGGATTACAGTAAAACCTTTCATTCCATTCATAAAACCGTTAGTCAACGTTGAAGCAATAATTTTGACTAAGGAAAATTGCAACTCCGATCCCAAACCTTTCATTTTTGTTGTGAATTACACCTAAACCTTTAATTTTGCGATCGAAGTCCCAAACCTTTATATGTAATTGCAACGTTGGTCCATTTCTCGCATTTCGTCTATAAAATCGTCAGTCANACACCTAAACCTTTAATTTTGCGATCGAAGTCCCAAACCTTTATATGTAATTGCAACGTTGGTCCATTTCTCGCATTTCGTCTATAAAATCGTCAGTCAACGTTAAAACAATAATTTTGACTCAAATGACAACGTAATTGATGATCAAAATTATCAAAACAAGCTATCCAAACAAAAATGTTTGTCTTCTTCAAATCTTTCAATCTTTTCACAGCAACATTCTCATAATCGATAACAATTCGATCCGATTTGTTATAATAATCGAATCGGTAAATAATTTTTATGGCATGTTATTTGTCACTAAAATAAATAAATGAGAAAATAAAAATAAATAAACTGAATTTGGTACAATAATTTGTATGTATTATTAAATGTGTCTCGTTTAGGCTGACTACTATATTATATTAGTCGGCAAATGTCATCTAGCCTGACTACTATATTATCTTGGTCGGTAAATGTTAAGGCGCCAAGTCCCCAGCAAATACATGTGCCAAAAATAAGATATGCACCGACCCATTTCGTTGTGGTGTGCAAATATGTATAGTCTAGGCCTACTATTAGTATTTTGTGATCGGTAAAATATTGTTTTCGGTTTTGTATTGGTCAACAAAAATGATTTTTATTGACTATTTGGTTGGGGAAAACTAGTCGGCAAAGGTATCACCGACTAAAAAAAATTTCTTAGGCAGTAAAAATAGTGTCTTTGCCGACTAATTTTCGTTTGGTCAGGAAAATTTGGTTGGTAAAGCCATTGTTTCTCGTAGTGGCATCTTGTCGATCTCAACAAGCTATTGGCTATAGCTCCACTCTGTTTACGAATTGAAAATATTATAATTGGTGATGGCAATCTACCTTCCCTCTTCCTCTCTCTTTTGAATTATCTATATCCTTCATGTTCCAAAAATGAAAAAACTAATTTCTATTTTCAAGTTTTGTCAAACTAATCAGATGTCAGTTGAATTTTCCCCATCTTCTTTCCACGTGAAGGACCAATTAAAAATGGGAAAAATGCTATGTGTACATGTTTAGAGTAGGGTAGAGGCATGTGCAGCGAAAGTGCTGCTAACCCTCACTCTTTGGCTTCTCTGGTTCCTCATGCACGTCGCCCTAATTCTAATTTCCCTACAACTGACCCAATGCATGCTCACACACTCCAACAAGCTTCATGCCCTGCCTACAGTACTTTTGCATCGGTCCTCTTGTCGTTTCTTAGACCATTAGAACCCCTTCTCTCCAAGCCTACAAATGTTCATCCATTGACTACCTTAACAAAATCTAACATCTATAAACCTATTCGAAAACTTAACCCTTTTACTACCCTTGCCACAATCGAGAACATTGAACCACTTCTTTATCTCAAGATCTCAAACATCCTCATTGCGTACTGTCATGTTCGATTAAATGCATTACTTCAAGTTTTGATCAAATTTTAGAGTTATATTCAATCTCAAACAATATCTATTACATGTTCCCAAGCATAGGTTTGTCCCAAAGTATCTTCAATAATTATTTCATGCTAGAGATCATATTATTGAAGATCAATTGCACATCTAAAGATCTCTTGATTCAACCACAAGATCAAAACTTCATATTCCGAATTTCCAAACATCTTGCATTATTGGTTGAGTATTAATTTCAGTCAAGAGAGACATGCTATAAAGATCAAACATTGATTCCATTAATCTCGTGCTTCAACTAAAGATCAAAATACAAATGATCTTTAGATTAAACACCAAAAGTCCCTACATTCTCCAATAATTCTTCAGAGTTCTGAAGTTGGAAAGATACAACTTGGAGTTAAAATTTTCCTGGAATTTGGTGATCCACACGAAGGGAAAGAAGTTCAGAGTTCTAGAACATGCAAGTTGCACAATTGAAGAGGTTCTTTGACGATTCAGATGTTCGATGGCCTGAGTTTACTAAGGTTTAGTTGTGTCTGGACAAACTGAAAGTTATCTTTTTTAGTAGATCATTTTGGCAAGGTTTATCCGGAGTTTCTTGATCCATGTGAAGAGTTCTTCAAGGGAGATCCTTTGTTACCAAAGTTGGTGTTCTTTGCTTTATTGTTTTTTGTCAACATTGCATGATTGTTAATTACGATTTAATTTGACATTTAACATAATCATCTAAAAATAATAAATAAGTCTGGTTTCTTTTTATTAATTCTGCATTATACATCTTTAGGTGTAGTTGGGTCTAAATGTACATCGACTATTATATTTTTTCAATTGATATTAGAGTTTAATTGTTGTCTGTGACTTAATTTTGTTTAGATGAGTCAATCATTTTTCATTCCTCCCTATTTTGACGGTAGTAATTATGCTTATTAGAAGGTTAGAATGAGAGACTTCTTGAAGTCTGTGGATGATCGGGTATGGGTTAGTGTAGAAAAAGGCTGGATAGTCCCATCTATTACTATTGCTGATGTTGTTATACCTACTGATTTCTCTACTTGAACTAAAGATGAATTAGTTGATTGTAATGGAATAGTAGCGGTGTCCATGCCATCATTTTGGCTATTTTTTTTTTATTTTTTTTTTGAGATCGTTAAAAACTCAAAATTGAAAATGTTGACCACTAGGTTTGAAGAAATCAAAATGAAAGATAAGGAGTCTTTTGATGAATGCAACGCTAAACTAAATGACATAGTGAATTCTAGTTTCAACGTATGTGAGCGAATCCTGGAGGCTAAGATAGTAAGAAAGGTTATGAGATCTTTTGAGAGATTTAGACCTAAGGTTACTGCTATGGAAGAAAGCAAGGACCTAGATGCTATTTAGATGGAAGAACTAGTAGAATCTCTCCAAACATATGAACTTAGCCTAACCCAGTTTCTTTAACATTAAATACTGTTAAGGGAGATATTAGTGATCAGATTGATGACGACACCCTAAAGGATGAAGAGTTTGCTTGCCTTGCTAGGAAATTTAAGAAATTCCTTAGGAATAATAAGAGACTTCTTGATAAGTATAAAGGCAACTCTAGTAGATTTAGGAAAGATAAAAGAGAGAAAAGTGATAATACAGTACCCAATTTATAAGAAAACCCTAGATAAGTCTATGAACACCACTCTCACTAATAATGAGTCTAACTTCAATAATCAAAGTAAAACTCCAATTCTAATAAGGGAGGGAATTATATGGCGTTTGCCTCTTTGATTAAGAGTGAACTTGTAGAGGAGAATGAGAGAGACGAGGACATAGAGCAATTCGACTCTTCAAAGTAAGGAGAATGAGAGAGATAAGGACATAGAGCAATCGACTCTTCAAAGGAAAAATCAGAAGATGATAGGGATATTTATGAAGCTTTCAATGAATTATATGAGAAGTGCCTTAAGTTGAAAAAGGTTAATTGATCTGCATTTAAGAAATT
This sequence comes from Fraxinus baroniana, assembly GCA_903798355.1. Taxonomy (NCBI): domain Eukaryota; kingdom Viridiplantae; phylum Streptophyta; class Magnoliopsida; order Lamiales; family Oleaceae; genus Fraxinus; species Fraxinus baroniana. Next base: position 9,496 of record CAIGRO010304377.1, on the reverse strand, counting down.
ATATAATCTTGAGTTAGAAAATGAGAGCTTTGTGGTGAAACTTAAAGAAGAGTCTACTAAAAGATTGAATTAGTTAAAGGTTAAAAAAGAATCCTTAGATGTTGAGGTTAAATCTCTTACAAGTGATCTCGAGCTATCAAATGCCCAACTTCAATATTTTTCTAGTGGTTCTAAGAAATATAAGAATGTATTAGGATTGAATAAACCAAATTCACATGTTGCTACATCTTCTAAAACCAAGTTTGCACCTACCTCTGTCAAGTCTATAAATGTAGAAGCCTTAGAACAGAAATCTTCTGTGTAGCATAGGTTTCCTCAACCTAAGATTCAAAATAGAGACCTAGAAGTACTAATAGATTCATTCTCATTTGTCACAATTGTGGAGTGAGTTCACATTAGACCTAGGTGCCGTAGGTCCTTGATTAGGAACAACAAATAAGATCTAACTACTCATGTTAGATTCTCGACTAATTAAGTAGGTCACTTGATTGAATTGATGACTCAATTGATTAATTATATCTTTTTCTAGGTCAAAGAGAGTAACTATTTGGTCAAAGTGATGTTGTTAATTGTGACATTGCTCGTGTTGCTCTTGAAGGTAAGAGCACAGTTGTTCCTCATTGCGTAGGGTTTAGGTGCATGCATCTGCATTGTTTATGATATTTTCGTATTCATGCATACACAATTTTTTCCCATTTATGTTATCCTTTTAAAATGAAAAATAAAAATAAAAAATTTTGAAAAAAAAAAAACCAAAAAGTGCTAGGTTTTAGTTTATTTTGTAATTGGAAAATTCTGTGAACAAAAGGACTTAAATTAATAAAGTGTAAAAGTTCAAGGAGCAATGTGAAATTTGGTTAAAAGTTAGTTAAACAGGTCTAGGATTTCAAATTTGGAACAAGGAGGAAAACAACGAGGATTTCGACTAAACTGTCGCCAAAGGTTGGCTGGAGCTACAAAAACAGAAACTGCATCGCTAGACTGTCGTCCCTCCTTCGCTCGAGCGATTGCCTGTCACTCGACCGTTGCTGAGCCTTCATTCGAGCGATAGGGTTGTACGAAAATATTTTATTTCACGTTTTAAAGACTTTTTCCTGGACCATCTGTTTTCTACCCTACGTATAAATATTCTAAAGTCACAGAACGAGATTTCTCAAGGTTGAACAATAAGCAAACAATGTGTTGTCAATATTCTTTCATCTTCATAGCTTTCAACCTTCATGTTTCTTTGAAAATCGTTCATGGTAGTGAGAAAACATTAGATTCCTAATCCAAATACCAAACCACTTCTTCCCACATATCTGTCAGAGTTGCTGAAAATCAAGGAAGGTAACTGAAGCTCCAGTTGGTAAAGAACGGGCTGTTCTTCGAGTTCCATATAAAATAAACGATTCCACAAAACTAAGAGTTGCTGCATGAGGGCAGAATTTAGGAGAGTTTTGGAAATTGTAGTTGGAATTGGTGCAAGAGCACAGAATTCAAGAGAGTTGTCAGAATCACGTTAGGAAATCAATTAGTACGTGTCATTGTCTATTCTGGTTTACTGTAAGTTACGAATAGTTTACAGTGGATTGTTGATTGACAAAGTGCCTGAAATTTTACCCAGTTGAGATTTCTTCGTGATCATTCTTGTGTTTTTACTGTCGATTTCTTCGTGATCATTCTTGTGTTTTTACTGCTTTACTTATTGAGTAGATGAACTGCGGTATTCAAACATATGATTAAATTGACTTGATTGAATAATCATCTAGAGATAATTAATTGGTGACTTGTTGCTAATTAAATAATAATTTTAATTCTGCATAAAATACCTATTCACCACCCTCTAGGTATTGTTAAGGTCAAACTGCATAAATCTCAATTGTTATCAGAACCTTAAATCGATTCTTGACCCATTTTGTTAATTCTAGATGAATTAGCCCTTGTTTGTGCCTTCGTTTTTCAACGGAAGCAATTATGCATATTGGAAAGCTCGAATGAGAGCTTTTCTTAAGGTTTTGGATGAACGTATTTGAATAAGTGTGCAAAATGGGTAGGCTCCGCCTACAACTACTGTTGAAGGTGTTGTCACACCCACTGAGATCTCCCTTTGGTTGAAAACGAATCTTGATGAGTGTAATTGGAATAGTAAGGGTCTTCATGCCCTGTTCATGGTTGTGTCTGTTGAAGAGTTTAGGTGTGTATTGTGTGAAACTGTTAAGAAAGTTTGGGATATTCTAGAAACCACACACGAGGGAACTAAAACTGTTAAGAACTCAAAATTGCAAATGTTAACTACTAGGTTTGAAAAGATAAGGATGTCTGATGATGAGACATTTGATAGTTTATATGCTAAACTGAATGATATAGTCAATTCGAGTTTTAATTTAGGTGAGAGCATCCCCCAAGTTAAAAATTGTTAGAAAAGTCCTTAGATCACTGCCCGAGAGGTTCAGATCCAAGGTTACTACGATAGAATAGAGTAAGGACTTGATGCTATTAAAATTGAAGAACTCATAGGATCACTTCAAAATTATGAACCCACTATCTCACAACCTAAAAAGGTTAAATCCATTGCCATGAACACTGTTAGAGAAGTTGAGAGCGATTGCACTAACACTAAGATATTTAGGGACGAAGAAATTGCGTATTTCGTTCAAAAATTCCAGAAGATGATGAGGAATAGGAGAAAGCCTCGAGCATAGAGTAGTGAAGTCCCTAGTAAACTCTCAAGAGGTAAACGTGAGAATAACACCTCTAGGACTCCCTCTAAGAAAACTCAATCTGTCCAATGCTTTGAGTGCAAGAGATTGGACTGCGGTGACATGACTTGTTCTCGATTAATTAAAATTCTAATTAACATTGACTAAGACTCAAGAGGAATACATCACATTACTTACAATTATAGGTAGAGGGTTTTTAATTGATCACATTAGGAGTGAATGTTTTAATTTGAAGAAGTGTTTGGGTAAAGAACGTCGTAAGGCATTAGCTGTGACCATGACTGATGAGGAGTTAGATACTAGTTCTCATGATGAGACATTTGGTAGTGAGGATGAACATGATTATATGGCCTTCACCTTGATTGGTGAAATCGAATCTGACCGTGATGAGAAAGGGAAAAGAGAGGATGAGAGTGAACGATCTAGAGATCTTTTGAATTGTCGTATCGCTCACATAGCTCTCAAAGCTCAAAATAGTTCCATGTGGTATCTTGACAGTGCATGTTCAAGACACATGTGTGGTGAAAATCTTTATTTTATTCACTTGATGAGTAGAAAGGAGGTGTAGTTACGTTTGGTGATGGAGCTACTGCACCAATACTTAGAAAAGGAGTTGTAAGTATTGATGGACTACCTGCCATCTCAGATATGCTCTATGTAAAATATTTAAAGTCTAACTTGTTGAGCATAAGACAAATTTGTGATGCTGATTTTGAGATAACCTTTGTTTAGAAAAGGTGTTCTGTATATAAGTCGACTGGTAACATTGTTCTTGAAGGTGTGAGAACATCTGAAAATTGTTACATAGTCTTACCTAATTCTAATTATATGTGTAGTAGTGTCAGGATCAACACAACTGAGTTGTGGCATCAAGGACTGGGTCACATGAAACATAACAGTCTGTCTAAACTTGCTAAAAAGGAGACTATCAATGCCTACCTAAGCTGGATAATTCTGATACCACTATTTGTGGTACGTGTCAACAAGATAAATAGCTTAGGTACCCCCACAAACAAACTTCTAAGATCCTTATGAGCAAGCCTCTGGAATTACTCCATATGGATCTGATGGGACCATCGAGGATCAAAAATCTTGGTGGTAAAAGATATATCTCAGTTGTGGTTAATGACTTTTCTCGTTTTACTTGGACTGAATTGATGGGAGATAAAACTAAAGTCTTCAGTCTTGTCATCTCATTGTGTAAGATACTTAGAAATGAGAAAGGTTATTCTGTATCCAGAATTCGTAGTGATCATGGTAAGGAGTTTGAAAATTCAAATCTTGAGAACTTCTGTCTGGAGGAGGGAATCTAACATGAGTTCTTATCTCTGATCACTCTACAACAGAATATGGTTATTGAGAGGAAAAATCGTGTACTTCAAGAAATGGTGATAGCTATGCTTCATGGTAAAAATTTAGCTATGCATTTCTGGGGTGAAGACATAAATACTGCATGTCACATTATCAATAGAGTTTATCTCAGACCAAAAAACAGACATGACACCGTATGAGATTGGGAAGGGTAAACAGCCTACTGTCAACTAATTTTATGTGTTTGGCAGTAAGTGCTAAATTCTGAGAGACAGAGAGAACTTGGAAAAGTTCAATTCCAAAAGTGATGAAGGTATATTCTAGGATATTCTAAGAATAATCGTGCTTATCGGCTGTACAATAATCATACACGTATTGTGATGAAATCTATCAATGTGGTGGTTGATGATGCTTGTAGTGAGAGGGAGATTGGTAGAGAGTGTGTTGAGCTAGAACAGTTGGAAGTTGATCCTATCAAGGTAACAGAACCTAAGGAAGCTTCAATTCTTGATCTCCCACAAACATCAAATGAGTTGGTTATTTCAACTTAGGATTCTACTTCTGATAATGAAGCTAAATCACCCAAAGAAGCTTCGTCCAGAGTCAAATTGAATCATCCCAAGGATAATGTGATTGGAGATATAAAAAAAGGAATGAGACTTCGCAAGAGGGTTTTGAACAATCTATCATATGTGAGCTATGTGTCTCAGATTGAACCGAAGAAGGTTGAGGAAGCCCTTAGGGATGAATGTTGGGTTAATGCTATGCATGATGAGTTAAATAAGTTTGTTAGAAACAAAGTTTGGGACTTAGTGCCTAGGCCTGATAATTGTAATATTATTGGTACTAAGTTGATATTCAAGAATAAAATAGACTATTAAGGTACCATTACGAGAAATAATGCTAGGTTGGTTGCTCAGAGATACACTCAGGTTGAAGGTGTTGATTTTGATGAAACATTTGCCCCGTTAGCTAGGCTTTAATTCATTAGAATTCTGCTTGCGGTTGCCTATACTTTGGATTTCAAACTGTACCAAATGGATGTCAAGAGTGCTTTCCTGAATGGTATTCTTCAGGAAGAAGCCTACGTGGAACACCCTAAAGGGTTTGTTGATCCGAAATATCCTCACTATATGTATGGGCTGAAACAAGCTCCTAGGGTTTGGTATGATCGACTTATTGCATACCTTCTCGAACATAGCTTCGTGAGAAGTGGAGCAAACAGAACCTTATTAATAAGACGGATTGAGGATACCATCACTATAGCTCATATATATGTGGACGACATCGTCTTTAGTTCTCTCGTTGATTCACTTGCTCATGAGTTCGTTGAGTGTATGAAGCAAGAATTTGAGATGAGCATGATTGGTGAATTGACGTATTTCTTGGTCTTTAAGTCAAGCAGGTTGATGAGGGATTATTCATATATCAATTGAAATATACCAAGAATCTTGTCAAACGATTTTGATTGGACAACAGGAAACACACTAGGACTCATATGAGCACCGTTATCAAGTTAGGTTTAGATCCTATAGGCAAGAGCGTTGATCAAACACTGAATAGGTGTATGATAAGTAGTCTGCTTTACCTCACTGCTAGTAGACCTAATATAGCATTTAGTATAGTGGTCTGTGCGCAGTTTCAGGTTGATCATAAGGAATCACACCTTGGCGACGTGCAACGTATTATTAGATATGTGAATGGTACCATTGATTATGGGATCCTATACTCTAGGGACTCTAATTTTGATCTTGCTAATTATGCCGATGCTGATTGAGTTGGTAATGTCGATGATAGAAAGAGTACTTCGGGTTGTTGTTTTTATGTTGGTGCTAACTTCATTTCTTGGATGAGTAAGAAACAAAATTCTATCTCATTTTCCATAGTCGAGGCCGAGTACATTGCAGAAGGAAGATGCTTCACTCAACTGTTTTGTATGAAGCAGATGTTAAGTGATTATAGGATTGAACATGGTACTGGGACTATGTTTTGTGATAACATCAGTGCCATTAATATTTTCAAAAATCATGTTCAACACTCTCGAACTAAATATATCAACATCAGACATCATTTTATTCGAGAGCTTGTGGAAACCCAAATTGTGAATCTTGAACAAATTTCTACTGAGAACCAATTAACTGATTTATTTACTAAGTCTTTGGATGGTCTTCAATTTGAATCTCTTAGAACAGCTATTGGTGTTTGTGTACCTCATTGACTGAGTATGTTTGATGCATGCTGGTATTCTACTATTGTGTAACATTGTGTTATGTATGCATCATATTTATTTAATCTATTACACTTGATTTTGTTGGTTGTAATCAAGAATGAGTTCATTTAATGAGCCGTAATATACTTTGAATGACTAGCTTAGGATACTTATACAGTATTTAATATATGTCTCTTCATATATCATCTGTACTGCACACACTATGATCTTAACAGTGGGACTCTATCGTGTGTGTGAGATTTGGGATGGCGGTCACATGTTAATAGGGTGACTTTGAACATGAATTGACCACTTTGATTAGATCTAAGATCAATATTATCCCTGAATGAATCAATATCTGTTTGGAAAAAATTATCGGAAGTGACTCAATATTTTAATACTTCTTTTCGAAGCCTACTTGACTTGAGTAATTAAGCCTGCAGAATTTCTCATAACCTAGTGCATATGGTCATTTGACTTGGGTTAACCGATCTAAAGCTCGTTACAGAGGTCATGTTAGTCGCTTAATTAAAAGGAGCATGCACTTAAGATGAATAAAACTATGTGCACATTCCTATTGAAAGTTGTGATAAAAAGAAAATTATTTGTGCTGTAAGTCAGGGGGATAGAAGAAATTCTTCATCAGAAATGAGCTTTCATATGTAGGTTCCAATGTTCTATACGGTCTGATTTTCATAAGTAGAGGAATATAATTATTAGCAGTGATGTTTAGCATGTCTTTTCTCACAAATTTAAGGTTTGGAGTCCTACCGTCAAAGGATTAGTGACACTTAGCACATATGAGTCACTTATATCATTTACTTCATGGGTACTTTAAGTTGGAATTGTGGGAAATTTTACTGTTCACTGTATGTGCTTGTGATTGGTTATACCTACATTATTAAGATGTGTTTTGCTTTATCTCTTGTTATTTTATGACAAAAAGGGGGAGAAAAATTTTGAATTGCAAAAGTGATTTGAAATCATTGTTTCAAATTGACTTGCATTTTATGATTTACACTTTTATGTCTAAGGGGTCATTGGGGTGAGATATAGATACACTTACACATTGATATCACTTTATGTTTAGGGGTCGTTGGGGGTGAGATATAGATACATTTACCTACTACTTAAAAACATTGAGAGTTTACAATAAGGGGAAGCACATGCATATTTGTTTGAGTTCAGTTTTGCTAAATTAAGTTTTTAATATTTTTACAGTGTCAATGTCTCGTTTTGGCATGTTGGTTGCATTGATACTGTGTCGTAGTTTAGCTTGAGATTTAAAAGTGAAAAATATGCTATTTTAGTTACTGTTGCTTAAATAACACCTACAAGTGAACTGTTTGAACTGTGATTATCTTTGATACTATTTTCCACACATTTTACACAAGTATTTGAGTTGTCATTTCAGAAAATAGGTACTGTAGAGTTTGTTCAAGACAGTTTGTAGTTTAAGTTGTGTCATTATTTTTAAGTCTGTAGCTTTTATTTTATTACTGCTTTGACATATATTAATATTTTGTCACAGAATGCCAAATGGGAAATTTGTTAGGTTTTTGTTGATTTTGTAATTAGGAAATTCTGTGAACAAAATGACTTAAATTGACAAAGTGTAAAAGTTCAAGGAGTAATGTGTAATTTGTTTAAAAGTTAATTAAATAGGTCTAGGGTTTCGATTTGGAATAAGGAGGAAAACGACATTGATTTTCGTTAGATTGTCGCCAAGGGTTGGCTGGAGCTACAAAAACAGAAACTGCATCACTAGACTATCACCCCTCCTTTGCTCGAGCGACAGGATTATACGAGAATATTTTATTTCGCATTTTAAAGGCTTTTTTCAAGGTCCATCTATTTTCTACCCTACCTATAAATATTCTAAAGCAACAAAACGAGATTTCTCAAGGTTGAACAATAAGCAAACACCGTGCTGTCAATATTCTTTCATCTTCATAGCTTTCAACCTTCGTGTTTCTTTGAGAATCGTTCATGATAGTGACAAAAACATTAGATTCATAATCTAAATACCAAACCACTTCTTCACGCATATCTGTCAGAGTTGCTGAAGATCGAAGAAGGTAACTGGAGTTCCGATTGGTGAAGAACGGGTTGTTCTTCGGGTTCCACAGGAAATAAACGATTTCACAAAGCTACGAGTTGCTGTAGGATGACAAAATCTAGGAGAGATTTGGAAATTGCGGCTGGAATTGGTGTAGGAGCACATAATTCAGAAGAGATGTCGAAATTGCTGTCAGGAGATTAGTTAGTACGTGTCTTCCTCTAGTTTGGTGGACTGTAAGTCACGAATTATTTATAGTGGATTGTTGACTGACAAAGTGCCCGAAATTTTACCCCGTTAGGATTTCTACGTGATCATTCTTGTATTTTTACTGCTTTACTTATTGATTATATGAATTATGGTATTCGAACATAGGATTAAATTGACTTGATTGAATAATTATCTAGAGATAATTAATTGGTGACTTGTTGCTAATTAATTAATAATTTTAATTCCGTGTAAAATACATATTCACCCCCCTCTAAGTATTGTTAGGGTCGAACTGCGTAAATCTCAAAAAGGAAAAACGGTTTTTAATAACTATAACGCTTTAAAGTGATATCATTGGACTTTTTTTTTGTGTGATCAAATACTAGTAAAATTTACGAATGATGAAAAAAGTTTTCATTATTTGTTTTGAACTTATTTTGAGTATTTGGTATAGATTTCTTCGTGTATTATCTTCTCTGCACGCATAAGCTCTCATTAGTGATTCTTAACCACGTGTGAACTTTGGGTTGAAAATCATCAATATAGTGAGGTGACTATGAATATGAATTGACCTTTAACTAGCTAACCTAAGATCTAGTGCCAATGATCATTTGACTCGGGAATCATCGACATAAAACTCATTGGAGAGGTCATTTTAGAAACCTTAATGAAGAAACGTATGCACATAAAATCTGAAAAAATATGATACATATATATATATATATATATATATATATATATATATATATATCATTTTAAAAGGTCCTAGTAGCATTTGATTTGACTTTCATAATTTGATGAAAATATTTATTCACCAGTGAATTTTTTTTACATGTCATTTCTCAATCATATAAGATTTTGAGTCTTGCTTACTTGTCACACATGAGTTGCATATACAATTTACTCCATATATGTTTAAAATAAGTTATGTGGAAAAGTTCACTATTTATTAATTATACATGTACGAGAAAGCAAATAACTTTTCATGAAACTTGAGCTTTCAGG
>CAIGRO010304370.1:0-19922 GCA_903798355.1 Fraxinus baroniana | reverse complement strand
ATATATATATAACACATAATTTTATTTTTTTGAAATTTTCGGGGTGTTACATCAAGTATTTGATCTTGCTCTGAAATTTGGCTCTTAAGATCTTGAATGTGACTTCGATCTCGACTTCTTTCATAAGTCCAATTTATGATGATAGCTTTTGATATTTTGATGACCATTGATCAATTATCCATCATATGTGTTGAAAGACTATTATCACTAAAATTCAACTTGTTAGTAAACAAGATTAACTTGTTTGTTATAATCAAAACTTTGAGGTTTTAAATCAACCATATGTCAACAATTTCCCCATTTTCGATTATGACAAACAAGATGATTTATAAAGTAATATTGAACGAGTGATAAAGAACATAAATTTAAAATTTTTCATTTGATCCATGTATTACCCATATCTATTTATAAACAAATAGCCAAACACTTTAAAACATATGTTTATCAAAGAAAATATTTTCGATCATCGTATTTTCATCAAGCATATCATAAGCATTTTCGATCATCATATTTTCATCAAACATATCATCTCATACATTTTCCCTTTTGTCATAAGTAAAAAGATATAGTATTTAAGAGTAAAACAAAACCATAGGAAACAATATAAGCTATTTCCCTTAAGTAAGCACGTGAAGTTGAAAAATGCAAAATATAGTATACCGCATAGACATGTCAAAGCATAAGTTTACGAAAGGTAAGGATATAAAGAAGTTAGACAGGTCAAAGAATAAGTTTTCATGTGACCAATGACAATTGTTGGAAAATCCAATTTTTACCTGATTAAAAATGAATGAAGAAGGAATAGGTCGAAGTGAGTAACTTCATCAAGATGATCTTTTCTACGAAAGATAACGTGGGCAATGATAATGTGTAAAACTTTACAAGGTAAAGTAAGTTGGTTTGAACTAATTTTTATTGCATGTTCAAACTTTCTCTCGGTCCCTCTACGACATGCAATGATAGGATAATAATCATCATAGATTGGATGAGCCATATGACAAAACACTTGATTCGCACATTCTTCTAGCTCAAGAAGAGAATGTACAAAGGTTTTGCAATTGTAATCCTTTTTCCTTTTAGAAAACAAGAAATGCTACCCGTACAAGAAGTATAAACCATATTTTTGTAAAAATCTTTCATAAGCTTAGGATATTCATATTCTTCCATAGATGCAATTGAGACCCAACCCATGCTTAAGAAGAATTCTTCCACATGAAATGCATGTGCTTGAAGAGTAAAATCCACAAAATCTAAGGTCTTACCTATAAGGATAGGTGATTTATCAAAATGATTTTCCGGCACCTCGAGTTCGTTCTCTGATGAAGAAGTTGGCAACATCTCCCTCCTTGGTTTCTCTCCAGGTATTTTGACCCTTGGCATGATAAAAAAAATAGAAGAAAGAAAATTTAGAAGGCGGTCAACCGTCAAGGTGAGAGAAACTAAATTTTTAGTAGAAGAAAAATGAGGATTTTAAGATTCTTGAAGAGAAAAAGTGATGGGTTTTTGAAATCTTGGTAAGATCTTGAAGATTAATGGAGGATATGATGAATTTGGAGATAGATCTATGGAGAAGAAGAAGGAAAGTGAGGGAAATTAGTGAAAAATGAGAGATGGAATAGATAAAAACAAGTGGAATCCCTACAGTCCGGTAGACCGGACCTTCTTCTTTTTTTAGAATGGTTTCAAACCAAATTTTCTGATTTTTCGGATGACAACTTCCGATCGACCAGACGTCGTCCGTTAAATTTTTTTTTTTTTTAAATACTCAATCAAGCATAAAAAAATCAAGTAAAAACATATAATATGAATCTAATTTAGCCACATATTTTGAACTCATCAATAATCCCTAATCCTCCTTGACTATGTGAGAAACAATCAAGCACTAGAGGTTTAGTGAAAATGTTGGCCAATTGATTTTTTGTATTAATAAATTCCAATATAATGTCCCCTTTTGTGCAAGATCTTTTAGGAATCTCAATGTACTTGGTTCGAGAGTGTAAGATAGGATTTTTTTTGATAAATTTATGGCACTAGTGTTATCACACATTATAGGTATATGATCGAATGATAAGTTATAATCACTTAGTGTTTGTTTCATCTATAATGCCTATGCACAACAACTAGTGACCAAGATATACTCAACTTCGGAGGTAGATAATGCAACTGAGTTTTGTTTCTTACTAAACCATGACACAAGTGCAAATCCTAGAAAATGACAAGTTCTGCTAGTGCTTTTACAATCTATTGTACAACTGGCCTAATCGGCATCCGAATAGCTAAGAAGATCAATATGAGTGCCCTTTGGATACCAAATACCTAAGGTTCTAGTGCGACTAAGATATCTAAAAATATGTTTTACGAAACTAACATGATATTCTTTAGGACTTGATCATTGAAATCGAGCATATAAACACACACTAAACATAATATTAGGTCTACTAGCAGTTAAGTAGAGAAGAGATCTGATCATACATCGTTATTTTGTGACATCAACGGAAGTACCTTGATCATCCGTATACAATTTTATGGATGTACTCGTAGGAGTGTTCAAAGGTTTCAATTCATCCATTTCGAACATCTTCAGCATGTTCAACATATACTTATTTTGATTGATGAATATACCATCTCTGGCTTGCTTAATTTGGAGACCAAGGAAGAATTTGAGTTCTCCCATCATACTCATTCATTTTGATAATTCTTCACAAAGATGGATATTAGTAGCACCAAATATAATATCATTAACATAGATTTGAATAATAATCACATCACTCTTTTGAGTTTTGACAAATAGGGTAGTATCCGCTTTTCCTATTGAAAAACAATTTGAAACTATAAATTTACTCAATCTTTCATACCAAGCCCAATGAGCTTGTTTTAAACCATAAAGAGCTTTTCCAAGTTTGAAAACATAGTTCGGATACTTGTGATCTTTAAAGCCAGGCGGTTGCTCGACAAAAACTTCTTCTTGAATTAAACCATTAAGAAATGCACCTTTGACATCCATTTGATAAAGAGTAAATCCTTTTTAACAAGCAAATGCAACAAACATGCTAATGGATTTTAATCTGGCAACTGGTGCAAAGGTTTCCTCAAAATCAATATCTTCTTCTTGATTGTAACCTTGTGCTACTAATATAGCCTTGTTACGTACAATAATCCCATTTTCATCTCTTTTATTTCTAAAAATCCATTTTGTGCCGATAACGGTTTGATTATTTGATCTAGCAACTAAATCCCAAACATGATTTCTTTCAAATTGGTTTAGTTCTTCTTGCGTGGCTAAAATCCAAAATTCATCAAACTCGGATTCCTTGAAATTTTTTTGTTCAATTTGTGAGATGAAAGCACAACTATTTAGGTGATTCCTAATAGAAGCTCTAGTTGTAATACCTTTGGATGGATCACCAATAATAAGTTCTTTTGGGTGAGAGGGAACAAACCTCCATTCTTTTGGTAGAGTGGGATCATTTGACACTTCAGTAAGTTCTTCTTCACTTGATTGAACGTTTGCTCCTTCCTTGTGTTCTTCTTTTGGATCATCCTTGCTTCGGTCTTGAATGTTCATTTGTTTGAAGGGAGTCTCCAATCCTATATCATTAGCAATACATTTCTCATGATCAAGAGGATTAGTTTCGTAAAAAATAACATGCATAGATTCTTCAATGACTAGAGTTCTTTTATTAAAGACTCTATAAGCTTTTCTAGTCGACAAGTAACCCAGAAAGATTCCAATATCGGCCTTTGAATCAAATTTTTCCAAAGTTTCTTTTGTGTTTAGATAAAGCATTTACACCCAAAAACTTAAAAATAACCGATATTTGGAATCGTATTTTTCCAAGGCTCATATGGGGTTTTATTTTTATTTTGACTAACTAAAACTCTATTTACAATATAGCAAGCGGTGTTGAAGGCTTCGGCCCAAAAATATTTTGGCATGCTATCTTCATTTAGCAAGGTTCTAGCCATTTCTTGCAATGTGTGATTCTTCTTTTCTATTGCACCATTTTGTTGTGGAGTTCTAGGAGCCGAAAAGTTATGTTCATATCCATTTTCATTGCAAAATTCTCAAAAGCGAGACTGTCAAATTCTCCATTGTAATCACTTCTAATAGTTGTAATAGAGAATCCTTTTTCATTTTGAACATTTTTCCAAAAATGTTTGAAAGAATTCAAGGCTTCATCTTTGAGGTTTAGGAAAAGAACCCAAGTGAATCTAGAGAAGTCGTCGACAATGACAAAGGCATAATGTTTTCCACCCAAACTAGAGGTTCTAGAAGGCCTGAAAAGATCTATGTAGAGTAGTTGAAGTGGTTTTGTGGTCGAAGAATATAGTTTTGGTTTAAAAGAGCTTTTTTGCTTGTTTACCAAATTGACATGCATTACAAATTTTATCTTTATCATACTTCAAATTGTGTAAACATTTGATAAAACCATTTTTTGAGATTTTTGAAAGAAGATCCATACCAAAATGACCGAATCTTCTATGCCATAGCCAAGTATCCTCTTTCAAACTCATTAAACATTTTTCATCATTTCAAAATCGATACTTATGATATAAACATCTTTGCTTCGGCTTCCTATAAACAAAATCTCTTTAGACGTAGCATCCTTAATGAAACATTTAGAATAAAAAATACCTCCTTAGATGTAGCATCATAAGTGAGACATTTAGAATAATCGAATTTAATATGGTAACCTTTATCACATAATTGACTATACTAAGTAAATTATTTTTGCGGTTATCTACCAATAGTACACTTTCAACGGTAGGGGAGAGATGATTACCAATGTTTCCAATTCCAATGATTTTTTACTTTTGCAATGTCTCCAATTGTGACATGATCTCCATCCTTCTTTTTGAAATTCGATAGTAAAGTTCTATCTCCGGTCGTGTGCTTTGAACACCCGCTATCCAAGAACCATTTGCTCGTCATCTTCTTTGGTACCTATAATAGTAATTCAACTTTTGATTTTTGGTACCCACACAAGCTTTGGTCCTTGGTAGTTAGTTTTAGTGGTCCTCGCTTCCACTTGTTTTACTTTCAAAGTGTAGCTTCTTTTTGGTTAGACAATTGTAAGCAATATTTGAGGCTTTGACAAATAAATTTTTGAGAAACTTTTGTTTCAAAGATGGTTTATAACCAATGCATCCTCTATCAAAAACACTTTTTTGATCACCAAGCATTAAATCAAAATTCTTCTTTCCTCGAGTGAATTTAAAAACAATTTTTGTCAAGTCTTCATCTTTCAAAAAATAATTTTCTTTATAAAATGAATCATAATCAACATTTTCCTTTTTAGTTTCTAAAATCTTTTCCATTTCATTTTTTTAATAATTTATGTTTCTTTATAAGAATAGAATGACTAAAAGCGGGTTCAAATTCTTCTAAAATTTCATCATAAGAGGAAGATAAATCATCATATGAGTGTTTTTCAATAGAATTTACCTCATCATTGATTGACATGAGACATATGTTGGCGATCTCTTCTTGACTTTCATTTTCATCGCAATATCATCGTCCATTTCATCCATATTGCTTGAAGTGTCTTTTTCTTGAAATTTTTCTTTTTTGTTTGGACACTCAATTTTCTTGTGACTAGGTTTGCCACAATCATAAAAAACAATTTTCTTGCTTCTTTCTTTTGAAACTTTCGATTATTTCGAAAGCCTTTCCATTTTTCGACAAGAAGTACAAGATCATCAAGCTCTTCATCACTCATAAGTTCATTTTCTCCTTCTCCAATTTCCGATTTGAGAGCAATTTGACACCTAGGAGGCTCTTTTGATTCTTCCTTGCTTTTCCTCGTCTTTTCCTTGGTTTCGGCATTGAGCTCGTATGTCATCAAAATTCCATAGAGTTCCTCCAAATGATAAGAGTTGTTATCTTTGGTGTCTCTATAAACATCCTTAATGAACTCCAATCTTTCAAAAGTGACCTAAGCATTTTACTTACAAGCCGCAACGCTCCAAAATTTCATACATCTTGATGTGTTACCAAAAATAAGTTTATTTACTTTGCGGAACGATAAAATAATATTCTTTAAAAATATAACTGGAATATCCATACATTTAAACTAAACATGAAAACATAACCATAAATTAAATAATTATTTTTGAACAATAATAAAAGTGACTAATAATTTAAAGTGGAAAAGAAAAAAATGAACTTAATATTATCTCTTTGATCACCCTTGGCAGTCCGCTGCACCATCCCGCCATGGCTCCAATCGACCCGAACTAGCCTGTAAAATTTTGTAAGAGTGAGTATTTTTTAAAAAAATACCCAGTAAGATACGTACAATTTTCATACACAATTATATACAATAAAATAACTCTTCATACCACTATTCTCTTATGGAGTATATCTGTGACCAAGCGACACACCTATCTTAGGTAATCTTAAATCCCATAGAATTTCTTATCTCTTAATAAAGAACCCGAAGGTCCACTAGCAATTCATGTATAAATTATTGAACATAAAAGCAGAAGGAAACAATCACTTGCACAAAAGTATCTCACATTGATTGATCAAATGTGCTCTTGATAATGGTAAAAATTTTACTTAGAATTTACAGCTACTTTATATGAAAGTTGCTGTGTAAAATTCTGTGGTAGTGAGTTGTGGGACATTGACACACTATTTATAATTGAAAAATATAATGTTGTGTCATGGTAAAATTGGGATAGAAAACTGTATTTATCACATTTGATAAAAATTGAATTTCTAGTAAACAAATCATAAGGTGACATTTGTACAAAATACTTATCACAACAAAAAGGTGGTTGCAACTTGACTTTAAATAGAATTCTAAAAAAATTAAATAATAATAATACTTATTCCTACATCCATTCACGCGACTATCCATAAAATTCAAAATTCAATAAAATAATTTAATTAAATTACAATTTAATGCAAAATCTTTCGACCTCGATAACTTGGGCCTCGCTTATCCAAATTAACTTTTCTTGTGCTTAGTTTACATGATTAAAAACAAGCTATTCAACGAGATCCATATTGATATACTTTTAGTTGCTTTAACAATATCTAAAAAATATAGCCCAAAATCGAAGTTAATACATATATCACTTTAGTCCCTCAACTTGACCTAAGTATTTTACTTACAAGCTCACAATTAGTAAATCTACCATCAAAGCCCTTGAGGCCATTAACAATATCGGTGAAGCGAGTAATCATGTGAGGCCATTAATTCAAATAATAAGTACGAATATGAAAGCAGTAAGTAATGAGGGATAGAGAATGCAAACAATATAATTCGATCCAACACAATGATCTATGTCATCCGTTACCAAGTTCTCCGATACTAGCAAGGCCAATTTTACTATGTTGATTGACTTGTGGTGCAATCTAATCATTTACAAAGGTTTCGGTGACTTACAAACAAGGAACAACAATCCTTATACAATTATGAGCTTTACGGGACCTCAACACGACCCACAAGTTTAAAGAAAATTGATTTTACGACCACAAAAATGCAATTGATAGCATGCACAAGCATAATCAATGATCAATGAACTTTTCCACATACTCAGTCCAAGTCTAAATGGAGTAAATTGTATAAGTGACTCATATGTGTTAAGAGCCACTAATTGCTTGTGATCAAGACTCCAAACCTTAAATTTGTGCGAAATGACATGCTAAACATCATTGTTAAATAAGTTTATTCCCTTACTAATGAAAGTCAAACCAATTTAGGACCTATAAATGAAGCTCATTTTTTATGTATATTATTCTTTTCTCCTCATGACTTTGAGCATATATTTTCGCACAATATATATTTTTCTTTTTAAAATCATCATTTTTCTCTTCAATTTTTAATATCTTATGTGCAGACTCTTCTCCATTAAACGACTAAGATGACCCATGTAACGAGTTTTGGGCTAAAGACTCCAAGTCGTTGACCACAGGGCATCAGTTTATGAGAAACCCCTCTGATTTAATTGCTCGAGTCACATAGGTTTCAAAGAAAAGTATAAAATGAAACATTTTTGTATATTTCATTTAACGGGATGTACTATAGCTTAGATCTATTAAATTAAGGTCAATCCATCTTCGATGTCACCTTACTAATAGATGATGGCTATCCCAAATCTCACACACACGGTCAAGACTTACTTACAAAATCATAGTATGTGCAGTATAGATGGTACATGAAGAAATCCATATTAAGTACTCCACATATAACTAAACAAAAAATGAAAATATATGCAACAACACATCAATTAAACTCATACATGTCCACAACTTACATGTTCAGCTAAATCATATATCTTGCTATATTAAAACAAAATTCCCTCCCTTTTTTATTTTTCACTTTTCAATTTTTTTATATTATTTTAAAAACAATCAAACTACCTAAAAGGCAAAAACAAACAAAAAAAATGAAATACATGCAATAATGAATGAATCTCAATTAATAACCGTAAGTATACATCAAAAACACCTAATCAGTTAGGTCTACAAACGCTCTTACCTTTAAGAGCACTGTGATCTATTTCAAACTTTTTCAGATCACTTTTTTTTTTATCTCAAACTTGTCTAGTGGAAGAGTTATTTCGAGTCAATTATGTCATTAACTTGGTCAAATGACTCGCTTGATTAGTAAGGAAGTTAATTTGGCCATAAAAATCCTAATTTTAACTCTAGTGAAATTCTAATTTCTATTTCTATTTAAGAATTTATGACATCCAGGCCTTATATGTCCTAACTCATTGAAACAATTATGCATAAACTTAAGTCCAAAGTTATGTAATCTCTATTATCTATTCTTAGGTTCGTAGGTCATACGATGTCTCGTAGGCATTTGTCCTACAATGCCCTTGATATTGAGTTCAGGATTAGGAATATACATAGGCTGGTTAATGGCAGGGATGAAAATGGTTTTGGAAGTACTAGCCCTTATGATCGGTCTATTTGTATCCTAGACCTCTCTTGTTCCCTGCGGGCTTGTTCAACTCCAAAAGACAGTCCAATTTTTGAGATCCATTAGAGAAAGCAAAAGTTGAGACTTAGAATCTTGAAGTTTGCTCAAAAGGTTCTTAACCTTAATTTCTAATTTTTCATTCTCGCCAGCGCTTGAAGAAACTTATACAACTTCATCAAGTTGCTTATTCTGGAGCCTTTTGTCCTTTAGCATAGATTTGCATATATTCAACGATATATGCGCTTTGACACGGGAGTTCAGAATGAGTCGAACAAGATCTATTTTTTTGGAATGAGGGGACTACTGTTACTGTTATTGTTGATCATCCTCACTTCTTTCATGTTAGAGTTGAAGATCCCAGACTAACATGTCCCATCTATCTGACTCCTGTCTATGCTTCATTTGATATAGCTAAAAGGAGGGATTTGTGGGAAGGCCTTTACGACATTTCCCTCGATATGGATTACCTTTGGTTAGTTGGGGGAGAATTTAACATTATTACACATGATGGTGAGCACACTGGTCATAATATTCGTGATCGAGGCACTACTGCTTTCNAATATTCGTGATCGAGGCACTACTGCTTTCTCTGATATGATGTTAGATTGTGGTTTGGAGGACTCATTAATTCTGGATAGGGTATTCATTAATTCTATAGCTGCAATATTATGTCGACAGCTTATTGTAAGATACTTGAATCAGACTTCATCAGATCATTCGCCTTTATTACTTTAGGGGGTTTCTGATGATGAATTAAGGCCTAGACCTTTAAGATTCCTCAACGTTTGGACCACGCATAATGAATTTTCATCCTTTTTTGTTCATAAGTGGTCGCTTCCTAATCATCTTACGGGGATGGCTGTTCTTTGGGAGAAGTTTTTTAGGCTAAAACAGGGACTGCGTTTGTGGAATCAACATGTGTTTGGAGATGTTTTCCAACGGGTGCGAGATGTTGAGGATATGGTGAATGAGGTAGAGACAGTATATGATAGAACCATTAGGACGCAGGTAGGAGAACTCTTAGCTACTTCTGCTGACATTCAGACTTCAGCTATTGCATTCTATCAAGATCTTCTATATGTTCCTACACAATCTATGGTCCCCATTTGTTCTGATATCATCCCCAAGTTTTTTACGGAGGATGATAATTTGACACTAAACTGCATCCCTTTGATTCATGAAGTATGGAAGGTGGTGTTTAGTATAGATGCTAACAGTACTGCTGACTGGATGGATTCTTATCCTTATTTTTCCAACATTGCTGGGACATTATTCAGGATGATGTATACAGGGCAGTCTTGGACTTCTTTGAAGGAGGCCATCTTCCACAGGGTTTTGATGCTACTACTATAGTATTGCTCCTAAAAAGGGACGGTGCTTGCAGATGGACTGACTTCAAACCCATCAATTTATATACTGTGTTCAATAAGCTTATCACTAAGCTTTTGAACACTAGATTAAGTACACTGTCACTGCGCATTATCTCTCCTCAACAGAGATAACACTATCCAGAATCTAGACATGGTTAAAGTATATGATCGTATAGATTGGGGCTTCATTTATTCTATATTAAAAGCCTTTGGATTTGATCAAATTTGGATCGATAGGATCAGGCGGTGCATCTCAGAATATCATTTTTCTATACTCCTAAATGGTCGTCCATGTGGTTTTTTTCCATCCTCATGAGGGCTCAGACAGGGAGATCCTATCTCGCCATCATTGTTCGTCATAGCTACAGATTACTTCTTACGTTTTCTCACTAAGAGGTTTTAGGATTATCATAGTGTGTGTTATCACCTTGGAGGTAATACTCTTGTGTCACTCCTTTCATTTGTCGATGATTTTACCATATTCGCCAACGGTCAGAAACAATCTATCAAGAGGATTATGAGTTGTCTGGAGCATTATGAAGGGGTTTCTGGTTAGTTGGTGAATGGGGACAAGAAAGGACTCATACCACCCAGGTGGGCCTCTACTAGTTAGGGAGATTTTGACAGGTTTTCAACACCAGCAATAATCTTTCACTTATTTGGGAGTCCCCTTATTTAAGGAGACCAAAAGAAGCTTTATTTATGATAACTTTATCAAAAAGGTTAGGAACAAGATTTTAGGATGGGCTTCACGACTTTTATCATATGGGGGCCATTAATTTGCTGAGGTCAGTTCTCTCATCTATGCCATTATACCTTCTTCAGATCATGCAGCCTCCTAAGGCTATTATGAAGAAACTTGAGAGCATCTTTACACGTTTCCTGTGGGATTCCAAAGAACAGGCACGACGTTTACATTGGTAAAGCTGAAAGTAGATTTTCCTTCCTACTAATGAGGGTGGTCTAGGCTTTAGGAGATTACAGAATGTCATGGACCCCTTCTCCATGAAACTTTGGTGGCTGTTCTGTTCTCAGAGATCTCTTTTTGCCCAATTTTTATGGGGCAAGTATTTCATGGGGTTACATCCATTACTTGGCACCTTGGAGCAGGTCAAATTTTCTTTTTGGCATGATTGTTGGATGGGTGAGACCACATGGCATCCTTATTCCCACACAGACAGCACATATAGACAAGGGTGTAGGATCTCTATGATGATACCGGGTGGGATATTGGATGTTTATTATAGGTTCTCCCTTCTCTTATGGTGGAGTAGATATGGGCTACACCTTTATGTACAGATGCACCAGATCGAATTTTTTAGCGGAATACATCGGATGGTACCTTCGTTTCCAAGTCAGCATGGCAGCTCGTAGACTTAGGATGTAAGTATCAGAAATTGTACTGGTTACTATGGAGCTCCATTTTGCCCGTCAATGTTTCATTTTTTCTACTGGAGACTATAGCAGGGCCTTATTCCTGTAGATGTGGTTATTTAGGGGAGGATTGGATGCCAATCGACTTCTCGCTGCCAGTGTTGTTTCGAAACTGAGACTATCAGTCATATTTTCACTGATAGTAGCATCTCCAATCAGGTATGGAAGCATTTTGATGATATTTTTCACATACTTACAAGTTCAGGAGAGAGAGTCAGATAGAGATTCCAGAGATGGGGTATTCTGGACTGTATGTTCGTTGTGGACATATTCGCATTATCATTCCTCTACTGATATTTTGGTATTTATGGACCATGAGAAATGATGTAAAGCATAGGGGGATTCACATGGTTGCAAGACATATCATTTGGAAGGTCTATCGCATGCTCTCTTTTCTTCATATGGGATGACTGTTTCGAACAGTGCATTGGTGAAGAAATTTGACACTTGTACCCATATTTGGTCTTTTTATGGAACCCCCTTCCATCAATCGGTTATGTCAAGATCAATACTGATGGATGCGTCAATGATGGTTATGCGAGTGG
Source organism: Fraxinus baroniana (assembly GCA_903798355.1). Taxonomy (NCBI): domain Eukaryota; kingdom Viridiplantae; phylum Streptophyta; class Magnoliopsida; order Lamiales; family Oleaceae; genus Fraxinus; species Fraxinus baroniana. The sequence continues at coordinate 7,631 of CAIGRO010304370.1, read as the reverse complement.
GGGAGGCATCATCAGAGATCACGCAGGACACTGCATTAGTTTTTTCTCAGCTCCGTATGGATAATGCATGATATTAGTGCGGAGCTCCGGGCTATTCTTGATGGGATTTTACTAGCTCAAGGACTAGGTTATTCAGTAATTTGGGTTGAGTCAGATTCTATAGTGGCTATTACTGCATCACTATCGAAGGATGACCATGGGCTATGCAGGGCATACTTAGACATATCACAAACATAATATCCTTCTACAGAGATAGAGTCTTCCACATTTATAAAGAAGGAAACCTGGTTGCAAATGTTCTTATTGCTAAAGGTTGAGATCATCGACGATATCAGGTACATGGACCACTTGACCTACCAAGACATATTAGGGCTCTAGTACAAGTAGATAGACATGGATTAGTGAGTATCGGAGTTTGAATTTCATTTTAACTTTCAATACTTATTATTGGTCTCTTTTACATTAGTTCTTATTGTAAATAAAGTAGTATTTCCTTGTTTACTGCTTTATTCTTCGTCATTTACTTTCGTTGTAAGGAAAGTAGAACTTCCTCATTTACTTTTCTCATTATTTTCATATAACCATGGTATTCCTCTACCACAAGTGAGGACATATTAATAAATTTTCAGAGATACTGTCCTCATTTAACTAAAAAAAAATGGTTAGCTCACTAACTCTTCTAGAGGACTTCTTAAGTTTCCTTAATCTTAGACTCTAGAGATTGATCCACAATATCTAGTTTATTGAGGCACATGGTAGATTCCTGAAGATCAGCTAAAAGTTTTTCTCTAATAGGCTCAAGTTCATTGACCTTCTTAAACATAGCTTTATTCACCTTCTTAATCTTAACTTAGTAAAAAACTATGGGACCAAGCAAATAGTTTCCACTATAGATAATAAGAACTTAAGGGTCCGTTTGATAGAAAGATGGAAAATGGGTGGAAAGAAAATGTTTTACAGGGGAAAGATTTTCCTAGAAATTGTTTTGCTGGGAATTGTGATTAATTGTGTTTGATTGGTATAATTTTCCATGGAAAATATTGAAAATTTGGTATCCGTTTGACTTTATTTTTTATGAAAATTGTCCATTAAAGTGATAATGTTTTCTACCATTGGATCTAGAATTTGTTCCAATGGCAAAAAAAAAAATTTTAAAAAAAAAATCATACTGAATATCATTCGTTTGACTTTGTTTTACATAGAAATTGTCAATAAAAATGAAATTTTTTTTTATCATTGTGTCTACAATTTTTTCCAATTGCAAAATAAAAAAAAAATTGAAAAGTTGGAAAATATTTTCTCACCAAAACATCAAGAATTTATTTTCCTCAAAAAGGTGGAAAATTTCAAAAGTTGGAAAATATTTTCCCGGGAAAATTTCTCCAATCAAACACTACAAAAGTTGGAAAATGGAAAATTTTTTCCTACTTCCCTAGAAAATCTTGCCAATCTATCTTGTCAATCAAACGGAGCCTTACAATATGATTTAACCTAGAAAATCCAATTAACTCGTTGATCAAATTCCTGCAATCTCTATGATCTATTGGAACGTGTTTCACTCAAACATGCTCCCGATGTTTTGGAATTGTCTATCTTATGTGGATTACCACAAACACCTTGTTCTTGTTTTCTTCCTATGCTTATGGTCAAACCTCTCGTAATCTTTACCAACCTTTGAAATCTATTGAGAAAGTACCTTTCCGATTGTATCTAGGAAGTGTGTGTTTTGGATTATATGAGTTTGATGTTTTTCCCAACTTGTGGTTAATTTATCCAATAATCAAAGATTTAATCTCAATGTTTTGGATGTATTCTTGGATCTTGGGATGATTTTATGAGGACGTAAAATAATGTTCAACCACCCACAAAAACGTACTAGGCATTGGGTATTTATAATAAGAGGTATTTAGGTGGTATAAGATAGATAGAACTCTTGAAAATCGAAACTAGGGTTTCACATATAACATTTTCGCTCGAGCGTCGGGCTAACGACAATTGAGCGAGAGGTGTGTTGCTCGAGCAATAGGTAGGCAACAATGATTTTTCTTTTTCGCTCGACCATCAACTAGGCGACATGCTAGCGTAAATTTGATGACTCTTTCTCCTTGTTCCATACTTGAATTTAAAGACTCACAATTCATCTATACAACCCTCCAAAATAATAATTGACTTTTAAAACTCTTTTATAACAATCATTTTTGTCTAAATAATTGCCAATACAACATAAATCTTAATAGACGTGATCATTGTAACGTATGAATATGTATCAAAGAAGTCAAGACCTTTTATCTATATTCGTTGACTACTAATCTAGCCTTGTATTTGTCAAATGATCCATCAAATTTTAACTTCTTTTTGAAGATCCATATGCAGCCTAGAGTTTTATTTCCCATTGGAAGATCAACCAATTCAAATGTACAGTTTTGCATAAAGGACTCAATTTCATTATTGACAGCTTGTTTTCAATAAGGAGCTTCGGGAGTGGACACAGTTTCGATACATGTCCTTGGATCATTTTCTAACAAATATGTTAGAATATTTGGCCAAATATCTTAGTGGTCTTTAGCCTCTTACTATGCCTTGGCTCTTCATCTCCTTGATGACTTTCATTTGTAGTGTCGTAAGTACTTTTTGTGAATTTACTTCTCTTCCTTTACAAGGAAAAATGTCTTCAAAGAATGTAGCATTTCTTGATACGATAGTAGCACCTTCATGTACATTAAGTATTTCTTATTATGAACTAGAAATCGATATATACTACCATAGTTTGCATATCCAATAAGGATAGAATCTATTATTTTTGGTCCAATCCTAACATGTTTAGGCATAGAGATATGTACTTTTGCTAAGCACCCCTTCACTTTTAAACATTTTTAGCAAGGTTCTCGACCTTTCTACAGCTCATAAGATATTTCAACCTTACTATTGTGCGGTATTTTTTTTAGGATGTGATTTGCAAAAAGTATAGCTTTCTACCCCAAGTTTGGAGGTAAGTCTGAACTTATCAACAACACGTTTATCATTTCCTCAAGTGTTTGATTTTTGCGTTCAGTAATACCGTTAGATTGAGATTAGTATGGTACCGTTGTTTGATGAACTATTTCAGATCCCGAACAGAATTCTTTAACAATGTAACATATTCTCCACCTCCATCGCTACGAATAATTTTTATTCGTTTTTCAACTTCATTTTTATAGTGCTTAAACAATTTCAAACCTTCATCTTTTTGTTTTAACTAGTAACAAAACAATATCTTGTGCAATCATGAATATATGTGATAAAATAATTTTTTTTACCTATTTTGAACAAATTTTAAGTCACATGTTGCTGCATATTAATTCCAAAGGTATCATTTTTCTTTCAGTAGAATGAAATGGCATTTTGACTAATTTAGCATCTATACAAATCTTTCATTTACTATTTGTATTAAAATGCATATTTGGTAGTAAACTTAGAGTGTGTTTGAAACCCATTTTTTGAAGATAAAAATTTTTAGAATAGTGATTGATGGAAGAATGTGTGGTGGAAAAGTTATGAAAAGTTTTAGATTTGTGTGTAATATTATTTTATTGAAAGAATGTGTGGTTGAAATGAAGTAGGAGAAAAAAATGAGAATTAAATAGTGATTGATGGAAGAATGTGTGGTGGAAAAGTTATAAAAAGTTTTAGATTTGTGTGTAATTTTATTTTATCGAAATAATGTGTGGTTGAAATGAAGTAGGAGAAAAAAATGAGAATGAGAATGAGATAGAGAATAGGTGCCAAACATGGGCTTAAATTCATTAACTTGCGTACGGAATTAAAGTGTGCATGTCCTAATCTATGATACTATAAAATAGATGACTCAAAAATATAAATAGAAGAAGATACTTTATTCTTAGAATTATACGGTACAATGGTGAGGACATTCATCTTGAATAGTCCATCACTTACATAGTATTTGCCTACATACATATTATTCTTGGGCCACGGGCTCGTGTTGAAACAAGCCAAACTGGTCATGTTAGCTTACACAAGTAGTTGACGATCCAACTTCATTGTTACCCATAGTCTAACCATGTAGCTTGAGTAAAAATCCAACTCCTTAATCATCTTTTTCACATCTCTCCACGGTACTATAAAATCATATCATATGTAATTTATTTATAATTGCAATTGCATTTATTTAGTACCTTTAATACATAATTTTATATAACTTTTTTTTTTTTTCAAATCTCATAACCACACTACACATTCCACTGAGCATTTTTCTGAAGGGTTTCTAAATTGTTTAAATTATAAATAGATAGAAATTAGTGATTGATAATTATATAGTACTTGTGGATCTCTCATAATGTTAAATAACAAATAATATAATTATTATTTATAAATAATTTAAATAGCCAAATGAAGGCTCAGTGCTACATGTTTATTTACGTGGTTACTATATATTATTTAGACTTTTAACTATTTTATTTTTTATCCTAAAATTGTACCTACTCAATTGTTTAGCAATTATAACACTCGCCATACTTGCATAATAAACAATTTACAAGAGTTAGATATAATCCTCCGATGGTAGAAATCTAATGAATGATATTTTAAAGACTATTATCTACTGCTCGGCTTCTAATGATGACAAAAAAAAAAAAAACACGATTGAGCAGATCAAGTGCATGGAACAACTAGTTGTCTAGTTGTCCTTATTATGTAACGATTCTTTATTAACAGAAAAAATCATAGATCAAATAAATTAATTAAACCAAGTAATCACTTATGACTTGAATGTGTAGAATTAACATACCCAAACTAAATATAATCTGACAAATCAAACACGTCTGATAAATATTAAGCAACATTTACAAGAGAGCAAATTCAAAAAATTCACTGTTACCAGAATGTAGAATACAAAGAACAAAATATGCAAGAAATAAGATAGCAACAGTCAAGTCTTCTCGACTTGGGAGTCTCCTAAAGAAGACAAGAGGAGACTTTGAATAGCTCAGCCGCATATAAAAGTCCACTGGAACGGAAAATCCCACCCCAAGTTGTAGTGATCATATTTTAATTTCATTACAAAATATAATTAGTGGGAATTACCCCCGTTCATATTTTTTAATTTCCAATTTCAAAGATAAGATTTAAATTATTTTTTAGAAAAATTAGGTGATAATTCAATTCTTTTTTATTTTAAGTAATAAGATTATAAAATTAAATTAATCTACATACCTACCCCCTCCCACGCCACCACATTTCACTCCAAACCCTAATTCATTTTCTTCTTCCTCTCCTCTCCATCCTCTCCATTCTCTCTCTACTCCATTATTTCTCCACCTATCCTTCACTTCTCATCATCAACACTCACAACAGCGCGCCACTTTCCTGTTGAGCTGTGCCGTGCAAGTACAATGAGCATTACACGGCGACAATCTGAGCGCCATGCATAGCAGCGTCTTAGTTCACTGCTGAGCGGCACTTTGAGCATTGTGCGCAGCGACGGTTCTCAGATCGCCAGTGTAGTGGCACTCGACGCAATTTTGGGATGAGTTTTGAAGTGGTTTTTTGATCTACTACACAACCGATGTTTTGGGGTAATTTTTAGTGGTATTTGTTGGTGTCTTGCAAATGGTAGTGGTGGGGAGGTAGTTGTAACGCACCAAATTCTAGGAACTCGAAACGTTAAAAATCTTCTTAATTTGAGCTTCTTAACGTCGGCCAAAATAAATTTCAAATAGGGAAATTTGAAGTTTGAATATATTATAAAAATAAGATGGGAAATAATTGTCTATATAGACTTAGACAATTACGGTAAAATTTGATTTTTGGAAAACATTCGGAAAAACCTCAGCAATACCAATAGCGTAGCAGCGGAAAGATAAAAATTGTTTGGCGTATCAAACGTAGCCGAAAACTCATAAAATTTTAATAGAGACATTTGCATTCATGTAGGAACAACATATAAAAATTTAGGGTCTTGACGATAACGTTTAAAGCACGAAAATATTTTTCAACAAAGTTGGACAGAAAACTCAGAACTGTTCTGACGCAGTTTACTAAAACAGGCATACCTTTTTCTCTAGATAATATTTCGAGGAAATTCCAAAGGCTACTGTTAGAATACTCGTAGATCCTTTCAAACCCAACTAATTTCACTCAAAGATATGTACTGTAGTCCAAGTTATACCATTCTCAAATAAGAGGACAGAATCTAGAAATTCATTTCAGCAATAATGAAACTTGATACTTAGTCAATCCAACATGTATATATTGTAGTCCAAGTGCAATGTATTTAAAACTAGACAAAATAAATATTAAACATTTTTTTAAATGTTTCATCTAAGGTTCATGCAAAATTTACACAAATGAAAATATTACTAGAACTTAAAAGCATTTCAAATCGCCCGAACACTCGCCACCAAGCCATGTCACCACTATGCCTTCAATTAACCTGTAAATTTTGTAGGGATGAGTATCACAAGTAATTAAATATATATTTTCAGAAATGCAAATTTTGGTTATTTGTGTCATCGACAATTTTGTAAGGCGAACCGGTGATCAGTCAGTCCCCTCACTCTTAGGTTTTAATAACCCATCATAAATCCTCTCGTCATATTTTATTTAGACCACCAAACAGTGATCCCTTTATGACACCAAACGGTGCTTCATATCTTATTTAAACCACCAAATGGTGCTTCCATCATAAGTAACACAATAACACATTTAATACAAAATGAAAAACGAATAATTCTTACATCACTTACAAAAGTTCCGAAAATCACCTTACCTTAAATGCTTGGAGTTTGAATTCGTAACAAAATGTAACGTGATCCTAGCCTCTCCTTCAGATAATTTCCAGATTCAAATATATCTTTAGTCTAGGAAAAAGGGGCAAGTGAAATTTATTTTTATGATTGTTTGTGATAGAAAATGTGGTTATAGGAGTTGAGATTTGATTTTCAAATGATGGAAACAATTTGAGTTTACATTTGAATAATATGTATTTGAAATAAGGGTAAGACTTATCTTCAAATTAAATGAATAGCCACGGTTATAGTTAACACAAAAGGGAAGTTAAAACTGATAAAGTGGAGAGTGGGGAGTGGTTAGGCACTTAGTGGGTAAATGATATATTTAAATGGGGTGCTTTAGTGAAAAAATCAGATTGAGGGGTTGAATTAAAAAAACGTGGCTGGAAGATAAATAAATAAAGTAAATTTATCATTTAAAAGAGTGTTGGACACCTTACAAAATTCTAAGACACGTGCACGTAACTTTAATATCATGACCAAAATAATTAATTTAACTCTTAGGAATGGTCATAACGACGTCATAATATAATTCAAATTATTTTCGAGTTATACAAGAACATTTTATTTGAAAATGACATAATAAATTTTTTTTTTTTCAGTCAACAACAACTCTCCCCACTTAAAATAATTTCGTCCTCGAAATTTAACTTGCTTGTTTTAAGGAGATCAGGATACTTAGCTAAAATGTATTCTTCTCTTTCTCAAGTAACCTCATCCTCACCATATTTACTCAACTGGACTTTGACTAGCGAAACCGTTCGATTTCTCAGAACATGATCCTTTCTCTCCAAAATCACTGCAGGAGCTTCTCCGTATGTCATATCAGTTTGGACATCTAGTGAT
>CAIGRO010304266.1:0-12390 GCA_903798355.1 Fraxinus baroniana | reverse complement strand
GTGGGAATAAATACTGAATGGGGACTGCTTATGTCAAGTATATCTGAGGAAAATGGTGAAGAAACACCATTGCAGGTTAAATTTGTTAAAATTCCTGGACTTTTTACACATATTCATTTGGTTGGCTACAATGTTAACATTGTTGTATTTTTCTAAGTTTAGGTGCGTTTAAATGGGGTTGCTACTTTTATTGGGATAGTTGGGCTAGCAGTAGCTGTATCCGTTCTGATTGTTCTCGTGGCCAGGTAACTTCGGATGGATAAAGATATTTGTACATTAAAAAATCTACCGAATAGTTTACCCCCTCTCACACACATGCTGATAATAGTTTTGTTCTGCCTTAAGATAATATATAAGAATAGCATTGATTAAAAATCAACTTTGTTATTGTGCAGATTTTTTACTGGGCATTCCAAAAATCCAGATGGTACTGTCCAATTTAAACGAGGCCAGACTAAAGTTGGTGAAGCGATAGATGGATTCATAAAAATATTCACTGTTGCAGTATGTCCCTATTCAAACAACAATTTGATTTTGTTCTACTGTTTGTTCATCATAGAATTGTTGAATGACTTGGAAAAAGGATTCTAGGTGACCATCGTAGTTGTTGCAGTACCAGAAGGGCTACCTTTAGCTGTTACTTTGACGTAAGTTCACTTGTTGATATCCATCTTCTATTTAGCTGTTAGTTTATCCCTTTAGCTTCCTTTAGCTGTTACTTTGCTGTTCTTTTTTTTATATCTGAGGTATAGACAACAATTATAGTATCTTTTCTGACAAGAGCCTAATAATTGCTCATATGACTTGTATCATTATGCATCTTGATATTGGGTCCGTTATTGCTCCAAGCTTTCTATGAGTTTTCACAACCCTCTCAATTTTCAGTAATGTGATTTACTCATTTCTTAAACCAACCTTGGCTACCGAAGCAATATGGCTTTCCTTCCATTGGTTAGATGATGCTAAAATTGCATTTCTGCTCGCCAAGATGGATACATATCGGAATATATTTTTCCGGTTTCACATTGTCAATTTCCTTAATTTACTACTTTCTATATTTGTGGTGTAGGCTTGCATACTCCATGAGGAAAATGATGGCAGACAAGGCCTTGGTATGCATACTTAATAGATCCATAGTTAATCATTTTGCTTGTTCCTTAGAGCTTCTAGTATTTTCTGCTATTCGAAATCAACCAAATTGAGATGCAGGTACGGAGGCTATCTGCCTGTGAAACCATGGGATCTGCAACTACCATTTGCAGTGATAAAACTGGGACTCTAACTCTGAATGAGGTAGGTTATTAGTTTTCTTCTTTTGCTTCCACGTAGCTTTTAGAGGGCTAACTACTTCTATAGTCAGTTGTGATGGTTGCAGTAATGATTGGCAGTAATATACAATTTTTTATTTTATTTTATTTTATTTTTCTGTTGTGATGATTTTAACAATTTTTCTGTAGATGACTGTGGTCATGGCATATTCTTGCGGAAACAAAATTGATCCTCCAGATAATAAGTCCCTGTTTCCTCCTAACGCTGTATCTCTGCTTATTGAAAGCATTGCACAGAACACGACTGGCAGCATATTTGTTCCTGAAGTAGGTTTTAACGGTGATTTAGTATATCTCAATGATTGCTTATTCTAATTTGAATTTACATTCTAACTGAAAAGTTTTGAAGATGCTCAAGGCATATTACTTGCGCTGCAAGCTGCAAGGAATTTTACCGGCTCCTAAAATTGTGGTGGCATGTTACTCATGTGTGTATGACATTGCTACATATTTGAATGGGACTATTACTTTAATATCAAGTGGCTAGGCTTTTTAACCTACGGAAAGTCTTTTGACTTTTGGCACAACGTATATACAAGTCAGTTGGATATTTTTATATATGTTAGTTTTTCCAGGTTTTAAAATCGCAACCTAATATTTTTGAAAATGTGACGTTTGTCGATAAGGAATACTTCAAGGGTGAATAACTAGATATATAAGAACTTGAATGATTAAGTAGCTGTATACTTCAAGTTCAAAAACATCTAGGGCCTTGCTTGTCTTTGGTTTAGTGATGCTGCTAATGTTGTAGCTGCGACTATCTTCTTTTTACTTAATTTTTTACATTGTAAAAACTATGCATAAAGCATGCACACTTGCTGTGGCTGGTTGTTTACAGGGCGGCGGAACCCTGGAAGTTTCTGGATCACCAACAGAAAAGGCCATTCTTCAGTGGGGAGTTAATGTAATTCAGTTAATTCCATTTTGTCTGTTACTAGATTCGTTGAATTGATTTGATTAATTGTTCTTGTCTCCTGTAGCTTGGGATGGATTTCAATGCTGTAAAATCAAAATCAGTGATAATTCATGCTTTTCCATTCAACTCAGAGAAAAAGCGAGGTGGTGTTGCTGTGAAACTGGTAATTGGAGAAATCATCTCTGATGTTATTGTTTACATTTTTCTCTTCCTACTTGATAGTTGATACTTCTATAAATGAAATATTGGTGAGCATAGGGGCAAAAGACAATAAAGGATTTTTTTTTCTTTCCTTTTTTTTTTTTAATAGAGTTCCAGAAGATGATCAATTACAAAATCTTTATTTATGTTCTCTGTAACTAATTATGAGACTACAAGCTTTTGGTGCTTATGCTTATGTATCCACTAGGTTCTCTTGTACTGTGGTAGTACTTTTGTTAAGGTTTCTGGTACAAGTGTTTAGATTGTACTTAATTTTTTGAAAATTCACAGTTGAAAGCACTTTCCTATTACATGTGGGCTCAATGTATTCATTCACCATACTTCGAAATTATGATTTCTGCAGTCGGATTCTGAAGTTAATGTGCACTGGAAAGGGGCTGCAGAAATAGTCCTTGCATCTTGTACAAGTTACATTGACACAAATAATCATGTGGCACCCATGGATGAAGATAAGGTTTTCTGAAACATTTCCTTTTCTTGGTTAAATAGCTGTCCCTTCACCCGCTCCCTGGTCAACTTCTGTTTGCTACTACTTATAGTTTATCAATGAAATAATGTTTGTATTTTCCTAATGCATCTGACTTGTAAGAATACCTATCTGACTGTGAGCTGTGAGGAGATACGATACTTTATGATAGTTTGTAGCAAACGAAAAGCAATTTTTTTTTTTCCTTGAGAATTGGTACTTTTTAATTTTCTTTTTAAATACTGCTGTTAAATAAATTTATTTTCATTTGCAGTTATCGGTTTTTAAGAAAGCAATTGAAGATATGGCTGCCAGTAGTTTGCGGTGTGTTGCTATTGCCTACAGGCCATATGAAATGGAGAAGATTCCAAGTGGTGAAGAGGAACTTTTGAGTTGGCAGTTACCAGAGGGAGACCTTATTTTACTGGCCATTGTCGGTATCAAGGTGCTGATAAATTGTTCTGCCTTTGATTATTATTGGAGTTTAGCTTCCCTAATAAATTAACTATTTGGTTAAAAATGAAATGTCTGGGTTGTCATTTGTAATTCAGATTCTGAGTGTTAGGAATGATATATTGTTTTCACTGAAGAGGGAAACGAACTTAAGTTTTCACCAGATGTCAGCTCTTCAGCTTTACATACTTGTATATATAGTGGGTAAATTTCACTTATGATGGTATTTTCGAAAATGAATTTTCAATTTAAATATTTGGATCACGTGCTGGTCAAAGAGACTTTGCTTCTCACCATCAGCAGATTGCTCAGTGGTGGTTGCCTGACTGTTTCTATTGGTGATGGCTATGTGTAGAAAGCATTCAAGTATAGAAGTAAATCATAGATGGAAATTATGATTAATTGGAAAGATTGTATTTTAGGATAATTGGCTGTTTATTTATTTTCCTTATTAGGCAGGATATTTTTTCCTTTTTCTTCCCAATCTTGTATTATAAATTGATCGTACTTTAGTTGAGAATAAGGTGTGAAATTAATATTCATTCCAAAGCGTGTCTTCATGGTATCAGAGCCCATTATGCTCTAACGAGCGATTCGATCTCGTTAAGACTCCAAAAGTGAGCACGTGGATTTCAAGATTGGTCTACTCAAACGAGCCACCATCTTGCGGGGGCGTGTTAAGGGATATAATCCCACATCGAATAAAGATGTAGACACAGACCAATTAATAAAGATCTTGGNCATTATGCTCCAACGAGCGATTCGATCCCGTTAAGACTCCAAAAGTGAGCACGTGGATTTCAAGATTGGTCTACTCAAACGAGCCACCATCTTGCGGGGGCGTGTTAAGGGATATAATCCCACATCGAATAAAGATGTAGACACAGACCAATTAATAAAGATCTTGGGCTACTCCTCTTAATAAGGATGACCTTTTAAGATGGACCCCCAAATCTTAACATGGTATTAGAGCCAGGTCACCTAACCTAGCAGTGGAATGGCGGAAATCCCATCCACCAACCAAGAATCCACAACGTCTGAAACTTCTCCATTCTAAACAGAGGCTAATTCCTCATTCAGCTCAAATGGAATTGAAAACTCTTCCTTCCAACTCACAGTGGAAAAACTGAATGGTAGGAACTTTCGAGAATGGGCACAATCGATAAAATTAGTGATAGATGGAAAAGGGAAATTAGGTTACCTGACCGGGGATACAAAGAAGCCAACTGATGCAAAACTCTTGTCAAGATGGAATTCTGAAAATTCCATGGTAACGGCGTGGCTAGTGAATTCCATGAAACCGTCCATTGGAAAAACATCTCTTTCTCCCCACCGCAAAGGATGTCTGGGAGGCGGTGAAAGAAACATACTCCGATTTTGAAGATTCTTCACATATCTTCGAGATAAAGACCCAGTTATGGCAGACGAAGCAAGGCGCCCGGGACGTTACCGACTACTACATGGAGATGGTATCATTGTGGCAAGATTTAGACCTTAGCTGCGACGATAATTGGAAGTGCCCAGAGGATATAGCTCTGTACAAGAAGAAACAGGAGAACGAGAGAGTATATGAATTTCTAGCAGGTCTGAATCGAGAGCTCGACGATGTCAGGGGCCGGATTTTGGGTCGACGACCACTGCCCTCCACCCGCGAAGTCTTCTCCGAGGTTCGACGTGAAGAGGCGCGCCGGCAGGTGATGATGAAGGAAATCTCCGGTGAGGCGTCTTCTGCCTTGGTCGCGAATGGGACCTCTAATCTGAGGAATAATGGGCCAAGACATGCTGGAAGTGGGAATATGAATGGGCCCGGTGGATCTGGTCACTTTAAATTAAATGGGCCTGCTGGGCCTAGGTCAAACTATAACTCTTCTAATGGATTTGGGCTGACTGGACTTGGAGGAGGAAATTTGGGCTCTTCATTAAAAAGCAATAGTGATGGGTCTAACCCTAAATTGCAGGGACGACCTTGGTGTGAACACTGTCGTCGGTCTGGACATAAAGAAGATACATGTTGGGAAATTCATGGAAAACCCATGGATTGGAAATCAAGGAAAAATAGTAGAAGCCGAGGATATCAAGCCGAAACAACAAATAGTCAAAGTTCTAGTGTGGCTTTCAATTCGGAACAACTGGAGCAGCTTTACCAAATGTTCTCAAACCTACAAAAATCCGGTCAACAATCCCCTAAAGGTCCTTCTAGTTCCCTTGCTCACAAAGGTAACTTTCTTAGAGCCCTAAGCACCTCACGATCTAAAACTACTTGGATTATTGATTCTGGTGCGTCCGATCACATGACGGACTCATATCACCTATTCTCTTCATACACCACCTGTGCGGGAAACATTAAAGTAAAAATTGCAGATGGATCACTCTCATCTGTTGCAGGAAAAGGGAGTATTCGAATCTCTGAATCCATAACTCTGCAATCTGTACTTCATGTCCCAAATTTGTCTTGTAATTTGCTATCTGTTAGTCAATTGACCAAAAGTTCTAATTGTTCTGCTAACTTCTTTCCTTCCTACTGTATATTCCAGGACCTTTCATCGGGGAAGACGATTGGCAGTGCTAAAGAGTTCGAGGGACTATACTACTTTGAGGAGGTTGATATGAGTAAATCAGGTCATCTCTTAGGCTGTAATTCTGCATCTATCTCTAAGGATAGTGAACTTTTGTTATGGCACAATAGATTAGGCCACCCTAGCTTGAAATACTTAAAACATGTATTACCTTCCATTTTCATGAATAAAACTTCTGTTGAGTTTCAATGTGAAAATTGTGAACTTGCAAAACATAAGCGTACATCTTTTCCAGCTTCCACATACAAACCCTCGAAACCTTTTGCCATGATTCACAGTGATTTATGGGGTCCTTCTCGATATACTAACCGTACCCAAACGAAATGGTTTGTCACATTTATAGATGACCACACTCGGGTATGTTGGGTTTACCTCCTAAAAGAAAAGACGGATGTCCGCAACGTCTTCATTAATTTTCACTCTATGATCCAAACTCAATTCCAAACACCACTCCAAATTTTGCGCACTGACAACGGCACAGAATACTTTAACATTACTTTACAAGACTATCTACAAAAACATGGGATAGTCCACCAAAGCTCATGTGTTCACTCTCCCCAACAAAATGGGATTGCGGAAAGAAAAAATAAACACCTACTCGAAGTGGCACGCGCCCTCATGTTCACTGCACATGTGCCAAACTTCTTTTGGGGGGATGCCATCCTAACTTCTGCATATCTCATCAATCGAATGCTTAGCAGAACCCTCTCTTTCGACTCACCTATACAAAGACTCCAAAATCACTTTCCAACTTCCCGCCTTGCTTCCAACCTACCTCTCAAAGTGTTTGGGAGTACTGCTTTTATACATATCCACTCCCATCTTCGAAATAAACTTGAACCACGTGCAGTAAAATGTGTGTTCCTTGGATACTCTCCTACACAAAAGGGCTACAGGTGCTTTGACCCATTAAACAAGAAAACCTACGTTAGCTTTGACATAACCTTTTTCGAGAACACACCTTACTACAACAAACCTCATCTTCAGGGGGAGTATATAAGTGAAGATGATCAGTTCTCAAATCAAGAATTCTTAAATATTGATCTTTCCCCACCTGAACTAGTACCTATCAATCTACCTTCTAATGTGCCATATACAGGAGGGAACTTGAACTCAGGGGGAGATGTCGAAAACACTAGTAACAAAGAGATATTGGTTTACTCAAGGAAGCCGAAATCAAAGTATAAAGAAACTCTTACATCTGAGGCACCAAGAGAGTCGGAACCGGTGATAGGGCCTGAGGAGAATCCATCCAACGAATCTTCGGATTTGAATCTACCCATTGCTATCAGAAAACAAACTCGGTCATGTACTCTCTATCCTATCTCAAAATTCACATCTTATACTGCTCTATCTACAAAGTTTCGTACTTTTACTGCTAACCTTGATAAAACAGAAATCCCACCGAATATTCAGGAGGCATTGAAATTACCCAAATGGAAAGAAGCAGTAATGGAGGAAATGAAGGCGTTGGAAAAAAACGAAACTTGGGAAATGGTAGACCTACCGAAAGGAAAGAAACCAGTAGGGTGCAAATGGGTCTTTAACATCAAGTACAAAGCAGATGGGACAGTAGAACGTTATAAAGCACGTCTAGTTGCCAAAGGATACACTCAAACTTACGGCATTGACTACACTGAGACATTCGCACCCGTGGCAAAACTCAATACTGTTCGAGTTCTCTTGTCGTTAGCAGTAAATTTAGACTGGCCACTTCAACAACTAGACATTAAGAATGCATTTCTCAATGGGCATCTGGAAGAAGAAGTTTATATGACAGCACCACCAGGCTTCAACAACAAGAGTAAGGAAAATCAAGTGTGTAAACTGAAAAAATCCCTGTATGGGCTCAAACAGTCACCCAGAGCATGGTTCGATAGATTTGCAAAGGTGTTAAAACATCAAGGATACCAACAAGGGCAGTCAGATCACACAATGTTCTTCCAACAATCCAGAGACGGGACAAAGACTATTCTAGTTGTATACGTGGATGATATAATCCTAACGGGGGATAACATAACTGAAATGGAAAGACTAAAGTAGTTTTTAGCCGCTGAATTTGAGGAAAAAGACCTAGGAGAAATGCGATATTTTTTAGAGATGGAGGTTGCAAGATTTTGTATACGTGGATGATATAATCCTAACAGGGGATAACATAACTGAAATGGAAAGACTAAAGAAATGTTTGGCCGCTGAATTTGAGGTAAAAGACCTAGGACAAATGCGATATTTTCTAGGAATGGAGGTTGCAAGGTCAAAGAAGGGTATCAGTGTTTCTCAAAGGAAATACATTCTTGATCTTTTAGTCGAAACCGGCATGCTGGGATGCAAACCCAGTGACACACCTATTGAGGCAGGAAAATTATCAAAGGATACAGGGGACTCAGTGGACATAGACAGATATCAAAGACTAGTTGGGAAGTTGATTTACCTCTCGCATACTAGACCTGACATAGCTTTTGCAGTAAGCGTGGTAAGTCAGCATATGCACTCTCCCAAAGAGGCTCACTTGGAGGCAGTATATAAAATCCTCAAATATCTAAAGGGCACCGCTGGAAAAGGGCTGTTTTTCGAGAAAACTAGACGGAAAGGAGTAGAAATATTTACAGATGCAGACTGGGCTGGATCAACAGAAGATAGGAGGTCGACTTCAGGCTACTGTACCTT
This sequence comes from Fraxinus baroniana, assembly GCA_903798355.1. Taxonomy (NCBI): domain Eukaryota; kingdom Viridiplantae; phylum Streptophyta; class Magnoliopsida; order Lamiales; family Oleaceae; genus Fraxinus; species Fraxinus baroniana. The sequence continues at coordinate 3,762 of CAIGRO010304266.1, read as the reverse complement.
TGTATGGGGAAATTTGGTAACTTGGAGGAGCAAGAAACAGAATGTAGTGGCACGAAGCAGTGCAGAAGCTGAATTTAGAGCAGTTGCACAGGGAATATGTGAAGGTTTATGGATTAAAAAACTGTTGGAAGAACTTAACGTTAAAATGGAGTTTCCAATCAAACTATATTGTGACAACAAAGCAGCAATCAACATTTCTCTCAATCCAGTGCAACATGACAGAACAAAACACGTAGAAGTTGACAGACACTTTATCAAGGAGAAAGTCGATGAAAGAATTATTTGCATGACATATGTTCCAACGAAAGAGCAAACAGCAGATATCTTCACCAAAGGATTATCTAGACAAATGTTTGACAACTTTAACTGCAAGTTGAACTTGATCAACATCTATGGGTCAACTTGAGGGGGAGTGTAGAAAGCATTCAAGTATAGAAGTAAATCATAGATGGAAATTATGATTAATTGGAAAGATTGTATTTTAGGATAATTGGCTGTTTATTTATTTTCCTTATTAGGCAGGATATTTTTTTCCTTTTCTTCTTCCCAATCTTGTATTATAAATTGATTGTACTTTAGTTGAGATTATTGTGTGAAATTAATATTCATTCCAAGCGTGTCTTCATTGATGTTGATGCAAGATAAACTAGGACGGGTCAGGTACTAAAAGATCGTGACCCCAACATATAGTATTAATCCTGAAGCAGGAGACGGGAAGGAAATAACTAGGTGACATTTTCTGTGAAAACAATATATGCAACTGCAACAAACTAAATTATCCACCTTTTGTTGAATGAGATTTCACTACTCGTTACCTATTTTTCTTTTCCTTGGAAGAATTGAATGCAATTTATGGTTTGGTGACAATTATTTTTAGATTAAGTAGTACTTCCAAGTAATTTTATGTGGTCATTTATGGACAGGTGTTGAGTCTTCTGGGTGGTGAACAAGCTGGTAGTGGAGTCCGTCAGCAAGATAAATCGGTGAAGGCTGAGACGGTTGCATTTCAGGTGCCGGATTTAATGGATACTGGCGATCCTGATGATCTTCTTGGAGTGGAAAATTCTACTAAAACGCAGAGTGATCAAATAATTGAAAACCCGGCAACATCTGCTGCTCCTCTGATTGATGATATATTTGGAGACAGTTTCAGAGTCTATGAAAGCACCAATGAACATAAATATGGTGACGATCCTTTTGCAGATGTCTCATTTCATACCAATAACGATATGGACCATGCAGTTGATCTCTTTTCTGGGATGACTGTTGGTAAGTCAGGAGCTACTGAAGCCCCTGTAGCGACTCATAAAACTGGATCTGAACCATTTGATATTTTAAGTTCCAATTCCGAAGCATCCCAGGATCAAGATAATTCTAGAAAAGACATTCATGACTTGATGACTGGCTTGTCTATAAATGGTAATGACCCATTTGCCAAGCAAAATGGAAGTTCTTCCGAGAAGCATGCTGAAAATGTAGGCTCAGTTTCCAATGATGTGTTCAACACACTCAATTCTCAAGCTAATGGGGTGAATGGTAGTCCTATGTTCCCTTTGGGTGCTATGGCATATAATTTTCCCCCTGGCTTGATGTTTAATCCATCATTAGTTTCTCAGCCAATGGCTAACAATGCCATGGGGAATCTTTTCGCTCAGCAACAGTTTCTCGCGACAATGTCCAACTTTCAGCAGCTAGGGAACCTGCAACCAAGGGCTAGTGTTAGCCATGCTGCTGGATATAATGGAGGGTTTTCTTCACCCTTTCCAGATATTTTTAATCCTATCACTGCTACTCCAGCCCCATCCTCCGTGATGAATGATTCAAAGAAAGAGGAGACTAAAGCATTTGATTTTATCTCGGTGAGTTGGCCTGGCTTTATCTGTCTCTTTGTTCGCGGTACATCTATGCTTTGATAGAGCTTTAGGTTCATAATCTGTAGATGCCTCCCTTTTTCTTGGAGATCCCACCATTTTCATAATCTCCATAATGCATTCGAACTATGAAAGATGCATCTATGCTTTGATAGAGCTTTAGGTTCATAGGCATATAAATTGGGTTCATGTGGTAGTTGGGTACTGAAGTATTCATTATTTTTAATGCTGATCAAGGGTGGAGTGGGAACAGGAAATGCAATAGCTTTTAGAAAAACGATGCTCAACTATGAAAGTAACCGATAGATGATAGTAATATCGTAATCAGAGTCAAATAACATAATTTTTAAAATGATTAAATACTTAAAAATAAAAAAAATACAATTTATTTATCATAGACATGGCATGATTTGTATGCAAATTGTGCATTGAAAGTGAATGAAAGGCTGATGGCCTTGCATTGTGTGTATGGTGGGTGCCCTTGTTTTGTTATATATGTGTGTGTTTTTGTGTGTCCTGTCTTGTGACTGAATTAAGAAATTAAACATTTACACCCAGAAATAGCACAATGATCAGACATGACCAACATGCAAGCTATTGGCAACATGACCTTGTGTGTCTGATTAAAGAGTGAAAAAATAGGGCACACCTCATGGAGTAATGAACGCTGTCTGAAGTTTGTCAATGTCTAATATGTGTCAAAAACCAGAATTCCACTGTAGGAGGTCTGTTCCCCACAGGGATGTATGGAGAACCATCACTTATAGACGAACTTTTAGTGCTTTGTCATACTCCATTTTAAATTAAAACTTTTATGTATTTTCAATTTGCATTTGTGAGTTTTATATCTGGTGATTGTATATAGATTGATGCCTCTTGTATTGTGCATATGGCATTTATTATTACCATTGCATGAACAGCATATCTGGTGGTACTTGAAGGGCAATGCAGGAATGTACACATCTACATCTTGCATATTTGAGAAATAGCAATATAGAACAATTTTTTCATTCCTTCATTGATGATTTGCATCCTTCTGAGGGTTCATGCTGAGAATGTACCATTTTGTTGCTATTGTAGGACCATCTGACTGCAGCTCGTGATCCAAAGCGGATGGTTTGAGCCTTGTTTTTCGTTAGTCCAGATTCTCCATGAAAGCACTTTTTAACTATGGAAGCATGGATCTTGAAGTAAATAGAGTAGATTTTCTTTGAAAGTAATGTTCTATTGGCTAAGTTAAAGATTTAGGTTCTTCAGAAATCGCATCTGGACTATAAAAAACGTGACAAATCATCTGAAATTGTCAGGATGAGGCACTGTTCATAATTGTGGAGTCATCATATATTTCTTTTCTTGTAATAAAAATGTAGAGCTCTGTAATGATTTTGGTTTGCTGAACGTGCTTCACTAGATTTATTCCAAGTTTTGTATTAGACCGTTTTAAATTTGTTGTTGCAACTGTTCATCAAGGACCAGTGAAGAAGTTAATTACTGAATATGGGTCTTCCTTGGAATCTGTAATTCCTTTCAGCACTCGAACAAGAGTTTCCCTCATCGCATGATATTACACTTCTGGCTATACAGACCATATAAAAAAAGAGAGAAAATTGCGACCGTGGTTCCAAATCTTTGAGTTTTAGCATACTGTACTTTAACCTTCAGTTTGTGAGTGGACCCAAACTTTAGAAAAATTAACTCTTGGGGGTCGAAATGGATTCTATCCATTTGAACGTTATTTGACTAAAAAAATATCTTTTGACCAAATCTAAAGAGGGCAAAATGATAAATTCGTCATTATTCCACATAAAATTATTAAAACCCAAAAAAAAAAAAAAAACTTTTTTTTTTCTTTCACAGCGGCGCCGTCGGCGCCGCATATATATAACAGCGG
>CAIGRO010304246.1:0-10624 GCA_903798355.1 Fraxinus baroniana | reverse complement strand
TATTCTACGTTGGGGTGTGTTACAACCCATTTTGGTTAATTCAAAATCATTATGATTTTTTGGAATCTAAGGTAATTCTACAGAGTAGTGTTTGGATTCATTGGAAGAGGTGGAGTATTTTGTATTTTGTTGGAGAAATTAAATTTTTGGTTATCAGTTCATTCCCTGGTGGAATTCATGTTAAGATGGAGATTGTTAGAATTTGGGTGTGACCCGAATTCCTTATTGAAGTAATTAAATAATTCTAATTGAAGTGCATATCATGAAAAACTCAAGTTTGGAATGCTATTGGAGTCCTATGTCAAGTTGTCTAAGTTATGAAGATCAAATTTCAATGATAATTAGGAGTTTGACTTGAAGGAGGACTTTTGGATGACAAAAAGTATGTTTTGGAATATTAACCCAAAACCTAGAGCCTGAGTGCTAGGGGTAGCTCCTGAGCGCTGCTACAGTAGTGCCTAGGCGCTGCTACAGTACATGTTCGCGTTTTTCTCTCCTACTTCGTTTTGGACTCAGTTTTTGGCATCCTACTTCATCAACAACTCTACGAAAAGGATTTGGACGTCCCTTACATGTTTCTATAAATATTAGGCTCTTCTATACAATTTATAGTGTGAGATTTATAATTACTAGATTATAGGATCATTGTAATATTTTTCTTTCTTTCTCCATTATTCTTGTGATGCAATAAAATCTCTTAATTCCTCTGCTATATTCTTGTCTTCTTTTATTCTTTTGTTCTTGATCACATACTTTATTACTTTGCCACATAGCTTCAACATCTCAATCCATTGATTGGTGTCACAACAAGTTGTATCAATCCTAACAAGTGGTATTAGAGAAATTCTGACATTGGCTTGTTTTGTAACAGTGGGCAACATAAGTGTTCTTTTTTTAAACTATCCAATAGAATTTTGTTGTTAGGTTTTAAGTTGTTTTGGCAATTCTTTAGACAAAATGATTATTACAAAAAAGTTGTAAAAATCAAGAAATCCTTTAAGGTGTTAATGAACCAGAAGTCTTTAGGTTTGAGTATGGAACATGGAGAAAAAATCTTCGGATTTGTGATATCTTATCGTCAAGCTGATACTCGACTATCCAAAACAGAATCACTATCGCCCTACTATTGCTCAAATGACACACCTGTCGCTAGCCTGGCGCTCGAGCGACAATATTTTTTTGAGAAACCTAGTTCGCGATTTTCAAGAATTTTTATCTACCATATACTATCCAAATACCCCATATTATAAATACACAAGCCTTACTTCGTGAAAAGGGTGGTTAATCATTATTTTCTACCTTCATAACATCATTTGGAAATGGATCAACAATTCTATATCTTGAAATCAATGAACCACAAGTTGGGAAAAATATCAAAATCATATAATCCAAAACACTCATTTCCTAAATATAATTAGGAATATACTTTTTCAATAGCTTTCAAAAATTGTTTTGGACCTAAACAATAAAGAGTACAAGAACAACATGTTCTTGGTGATTCACAGGAAATGGACAATTCCAGAAGATTGAGGGCAGGTGTGAGTGAAACACGTTCCAATAGGTCTGGAAGATTGCAAAAATTAGATCAGCGAATCAAGGGGGTTTTCAAGGTTGGATCATAATGTAAGTTCTTATTGTCTAAAGTAGAAGTTACTGGCATGGTCCCAAAATTTTTACCCAGTTAAGGGTTTTCTCCATCAACAAATCTTGTATTATTTACTACTTTATTTATTATTGTGGCAATTCAAAATAGGATTAACTTGACTTGATTGACTAAACGTCTAGAATAATTAAAAAGTGAATATTACTTTTAATGGTAATTTTAATTCCGTGTTATTTACCTATTCACCCCTCTCTAGGTGATTTTAGGGTCGAACTCTTAACTTTCAAGTGGTATCAGAGACTAAATTCAATTCATTGCCCTAGTTTTCTAGATGAATAGTTTATTCTCTGTCCCGCCATATTATGATGACAGTAACTACGCCTACTGAAAAGTTAGGATAAGAACCTTCCTGAAATCGACGAATGAGAGCATTTGATTGAGCATAGTGAATGGTTGAACTGCTTCTTCTAGCACCGTTAATGATATCACCCTCACTCCTATATCTAATTGGTCGAGGACTGATTTAAATTAGTGTTATTAGAATAATAAGGCTTTACACGCTTTATTATGGATGTGTCACCAGAAGAATTTAGGTATGTGTCTATGTGTGAGGTTGCTAAAGATGTTTGGGATATTTTATAGACCAAACATGAGAGTACACGGGCTGTTAAGAACTCTACATAACAAATGTTGACTACTAGGTTGAAGAGATTATGAGGAAGGATGATGAGAACTTCAATAACTTCTATGGGAGCTTGAATGACATAATTAATTATAACTTCAACCTAGGCGAGAGAATTCCTGAGCCTAAGATTGTCAGAAAAATTCTTACATCCTTACCTGAAAATTTTATGCCTAAAATCATGGCTATAGAAGAAAGTGAGGACATAGATGCTATTAAAGTTGAAGAATTCGTTGGATCTCTCCAAACTTATGAATTAACATTAGTCAAACCAAAAAAGAAAAGTCCATAGCCTTGAACACTATTAGTGATGATTATCATAATTCTTTTGATTTGGAATCACTTAATGATGAGAAATAATCTACTTCGTTAAGAGTTTTCAAAAAATGTTGATGGATAAGAAAAAGGCTAGAGACATAGGAAACCTGAGTTAGTCTAGAAAGAAATTTAACACTATGGGTATCATAAATAATCAAAGTGAGAGGTCGACTAATGATGAGAGCAAGAAGTTAATGGCCTTTGTTACTAGGGTTTGAAGTGAATCTAATAAGATAATGATAAGGTTGAGGAAGTAGATAGTGGTGAGCACTCTGTGTGATATCCCAAAACTTTACCATGTTTTTCTATTGTGATATAGCCTAGTAAAAGTTGTGTTAACAATAATATAATCTTATAAAAAGAATTTAATCAAGACTTTGGTTAAATAACCATGTGAAGAAATTAAGGAAAATGAGATGGCTACCCTATATATATACACCTTGCCACACTAATTACTAGAATAACAAATGGCATGATAGGAAAAAAATGTGGCAAAGTAATGATTAGAGAAAATTAATTATAATGACAAATGGCATTTTAGAGTAACATGTGGCAAAATAATTGTAATGACAAATAGTCTATTAGGGTAAAATGTGGCAAAGTAATGATTAGGAAAAAATAAATTAATTATTATTTTAATTTACAATCACTACTATAAATAGAGGAGAATGAGAGAAAAGTAGAACATACCACAAAATTGAAAACTAAAGACAAGTAAAGAAGGTATTTTTATTATCTTTCAATTTGAAGGTGAGTAATCTATGCCTATTTTTATTCCAAACATATTTATTATAATTATGCTCATTGAATCACTTCTTACTTTTTAAAATTGATTATAGATTCAAGATTCTACCCATTGACATTGCATTGGATAATGATTGATATTATTGACTACACAACAAATTGGTGCAATTGACTAATGAGCTCATATTGTGTTATTCTCAATTTGCGCGCACAAACAGAATTGAACATTTATAATTGGGGCTTCTTATTTTCCTTACTTATTTATGGTATAGATTAGTCGTTGAATAAGTGTATTCATACTATTATTGTTATTATTTTTTGTAGATGATTCCCATTGAGTATATTGACTTTACCTTCGGGGAATGGATGTTTCTGAAGACGGACAATATTGCATGTATGTCAAGGAAGTTCATACATGGATGATATATCCAGAATTCTCAAGCTTCCACCACTTTTTGGGAGCCCATTACTATATTGATTATTTCGATGTCATTACTATGATGTTTTTATTTACCGAGAGTTTTTGAAGTCTTTAATATGTAGTGAAACTTTTGTGTAAAAACTAGTCTCTAATGTAGTTTTTTTTGCAATTTAACGAAGTATGTAAGAAAGTGTTCAACTATCTTATAGCTAATGGTGCCTACCTATTTCATATCTTTTAATAATTGGGATTGAAAAGGAAAAAAATATGTCAAACTTGACATTTTAAAGATCGACCCCTACATATTGTCAACAGTTGTTCCCTTTTTACAAAGTATTTGAAATTTATGAAATTATATATATAAGTTCAAAGTAAATGACACGATTAGGAGCTGACACTCTGAGAAAAATTGTGAAGATGGAAAAGAGATTCGAGAAGCTTATCAACAATTAGTTGATGAGAGTCTTAAGATTAAGCAAGTGAATAAAGCCGTGCTTAGAAGATTATTGCACTTGAGCTAGAAAAAAAGATACTTATGCTTGACCATCAAGAGTCAAATAAAAGCCTTAGTGAGTTAAGATTAATCAATGAGAACTTAGAGACCAAGGTTAAAACCACCCTGACTAGCAACCTTAAGAAATCCAATGCTCAACTCCATTTCTTCTTGAGTGGATCTCAAAAACTGGACCGTCTTTTGACATTGAATAATCCCGTTGGGAACATGGGAAGTTTAGGATATAAGTAGACCAATCAAAGTATGGCTAGTACTTCCAAAACCAGTTTTGTCTCTACCGCCAACTTGTTTATGTATGTTCCTGATCCTAAACTCAAGAACAATGGTATCATAGGACAGATGCCTAGAACATTGTAGGACCTACCAACTTATTAATAGATATCATCGACTACATGATTTTGGACATAGGTTTATCCCAACTTGTTTCAATTGTCGAGTTAGGACATATAATGCCTAAGTGTCATAAATTCTTGAATGGAAATAGAAATCTAAATTTCACAAGAGATAGAAATCAGGATTTAATGGTCGAATTGACTTCATCTCTAATCAAGTAAGTCATTTGACTTAGAATAAATTTTCATTTGACTTAGAATAAATTTTCCACTAGACAAGTTTGGGTTAAAAAAGTAATCTAAAATTTTTTTAAATTGATCATGGTGCTCTTAAACGTAAGAGCGTTTCTATATTTAACTGATTGAGTCTTTTTTATGCATATTTATGCTTATTAATTGTGATTCATTAATTATTGCATGCATTTCGTGTTTGTTTTACTTTTTAAGTAGATTGACTTTTTTATATATAAAAAAATTGAAAATATGAAAAATGGGAACATGTGTGTTGTGATCAAGTATGAGTTTAATTGATGTGTTGTACTATATTTTCATTTACTTTGTTTAGATTTATGTGGAGTACTTAGTATAGGTTTCTGTATGTATCATCTGCATTGTACACACTATGATCTTGTGAGTGAGTCTTTACTGCGTGTGTGAGATTTGGGATGACAATCATCTGGTGGTAAGGTGGCCTTGAATATGGTTTGATCTTAATTTAGTAGACCTAGGATCTAGTATATTCCTTGAAAGAATGTTTCATCTTATAAATTAAGACCTAAGAACTAGTATATTCCCTAAAAGAATGTTTCATCTTATACTCTTCTTCGAAACTTATTTGACTCGAACAATTTAGCCCAAAGAGTTTCTCATAATCCGATGCCCTGTGATCAACTGACATGGATTCAACGGCCAAAAACTCATTACAGAGGTCATTTTAGTCGTTTAATGGAGAAGATTCCACACATAAAATGTAAAAAATTGAAAAGAAAAATGATAAATTTAAAAGGAAAAAATAGAAATTGTGCGAAAATGTATATATGTTCAAAGTTAGGGGAAGGAAAAAATAATATACATGAAAAATGTGTTTTATTTTTTTGTCATAATATGTATTCTTGGTTTGGCTTTCATTATTAAGGGAATAAACTTATTTAACATTGATATTTTATATGTCTTTTCTCACAAATTTAAGGTTTTGAGTTTTGGTCACAAGGAATTAGAAACACTTTATATATATGAGTTACTTATACAATTTACTCTATTTAGACTTGGAGTATGTGGGAAAGTTTATTTATAATGAATTATGCTTGTGCATGCTATCAACTGTATCTTTGAGTAATTATATATTATGACATAGTTCCCTTAGTCATTTGTGTAAAAATGGGGAAATATAATGTGATAGTTTTCAGTAAGGGGGAGATAGTATTTCATGATAGTATTGAGAGAGATGATAGTACTTCTTGCATTACATATCATTTTAAATTTTTAGGTTTTTGAGTTTCGATGTTTTGTATATTAATATTTGAGTTGGTGTTTTGATTAACATTAATATTACTTTTCAATCTAACTAGCATATTTATGATAGCGTGTTTCAATTGTTACATTTTTATGTTTCACATGGTTTTACACTTGGTATTTAAGTTGTTGATTTCAAGAAATAGATATGCAAGAGACAAACATTCAATTTGAGTTTGGGTAGATTAGTTTTGTTTTTACTTCCTTGATTTATATTGTATAGTTTTCTCATAGAATGTCAAATAGGAAATATGCTAGGTTTTAAGTTGTATTGGCAATTCTTTAAATAAAACAATTATTACAAAAGAGTTGTAAAAGTCAAGAAGTCTTTTTGAGTGTTGTAAAGATGAATTGGGAGTCTTTAGGTACGAGTACGGAATATAGAGAAAGAGTCGTCATATTTATCTAACATGAGCTTCTAAAACAGAATTATTGTCGCTCATCGTCGCTCACCTATTGCTAGTTCGCGATTTTCAAGAGTTGTATCTGCCATATACTGCATAAATACCTCCATATTATAAATACCGAATCCCTATTTTGTGAAAAATGGTGGTTGATCGTTATTTTCTACCTTCATAACATCCTTTAGATATTCACCAACAATTCTATATCTTGAGATCAATCAACCACAAGTTGAGAAAAATATTAAGCATCAATTTTACGCACATTATGAGGCCAAGAATTCAATTTTTCTTTCACATCAAGTGGGTCCCGATGCTGAAAAGTGTGTGACTAAAACAAATAAATATATGGGTACAATTACCAAAATGCCCTTTATTGTTTTGAATTTGGTAAGGTCACAATTGCACGTGAAAGTGAAAGAAATGGTTTGAAATAAAGATGGCAATTTCGTACAAAATGCATTGAATGTGTCAAACAATTATTTTTGTCCCATTTCTTGAATCCATTTTCACTAAATGTGGTCTTCGACGTAGACGGAAAGAACTAGTGCCATCGCAAACAAAAATAATTTTTTTCAACCAATAATTCCATTAAATGTTGTGTTTGGCTATGATGAAACAAACCGGTGCCATTACGAACAACAATAATTTTTTTTTCAAAAGTGCACCGTCTCAAATTAATCCGGGCAAAACATTATTTTTTCCAACTACAACTTAACCCCACATGCATATTAATTTGAGACCCTACAAACGATTGTAATGTCAATGTTGTTGTGCTAAGTAGTCGCGAAATATATCCCAATCACTGCATTGCATTTTGTGTGTATACATTTTGGCGTGCATTTCGTCTTCCGCATCAGGTAGATCAACTTTGACTTTACAGTCGTCCGTCTATGCTCTCGCAAGTGCCTGTCTATAACTTCCGAACAACGTAAAATGTTGTGAATGCCCATCGTAGCGACGATAATTGCAACTTGTGTGTTAAACGAATAACTAGGCATACGGTGGAGAATTTTCCATCTTTTCTTCCAAACACCAAAGGTACGTTCAATTACATTCCTACACGAAGAGTGTTTGTAGTTAAATCTCTCGTAAGCATTCTGAAACCTTCGACGACGTCCCATTCCGTCGTTGTAAAACTCTTGAAAATGGTACAAAATATCAGATCTCCTGTATGAGGCCATATATCCTGGTCGATGTGCAGTACCGGAGTCAACCAAATTAAACTTGCCCAAGGGTAGTACCAGAAAGTGAATATTTAGATCATATATTGCATGCGCAAGAAGTGGGGCGTCGTGCGTATTCTCGGTATGCTGGGCAAGTACGAACGTGAAACATAATTTGAAATCACATGCGGCCAACAAATTTTGAGTCGGTACACCTTTACAACCTATGAAATTGACACGCTCATGCCGCGGTAGCACAACTTTCACGTGTGTTCCATTAATAACACCAACACAATCCTTAAATAAAGGATGCTTTTCAGGGTCCGGACGGTGCGGCAACTCCTCGTCGTTATACGGTTGAATGGGTTTAATAAGACGTGCTGATAAGGTAATGACAACAAGTAATACTTTTTTGAAATAACAAAATACCGTTTGCAACGAGTGATTAAATATCGTTGTCACCTAATGATAACCCTTTCCATGGACTAATATACAAAAGAACATACCTACCTTCTAATAAATATCCACATGTTGGCTGCTCCATAAGCCATACTCCTCACACAGTATATGTACAAAATGTTGCAAAATTGGCGGGTATACTCGGAATTCTTGAAAGCACATCTGTGCATTTTCTTCAATTGCTTCCTTCATGAATATATCGTCAAATTTGATGTCGCTATTTGCGATAATAATCTGTCATGTCACTATATGTGACCCAACAGTACGAAACCAATTCGAGACATCGTCCGCCAACTGATTAAAGAATTCACCCTCTTCTATTCCTTCTTCCTCATCCGATCTCGATAGGATGACACAACTGAAGTTAAGATCTTCCATTTCTACACTGATTTGTAAAAGTAAAGGAAGAAAAGTGTATGTCCCAAGTAGATCTCAGCTTAGCAGTAATGTAAAAGAAGAGTACACTCGTGAGTGAATGTATGATAATCCCTTCGTAGAAACCTCTTCATTTATAAAGCAGTGAGTTGTACTATAAGGTATGTTATTTGAACCACATGTGAACGTACCTTGTACCAATATGACAAAAACAAAATAAGTTATGATACTTGCTCAATTATCAATGTCTACCTATTGTCCAGCTACACCGTACATATTCAAGAAATCAATTAGCCAAAAAATAAACTTATATACAACAACACATCCAAGGAGTCTAAATTACACAAAAAATGCAACAAAAAAATAAATAGTAGTGAAGTACATGGGTTTGTGCATGGGAATAGGAAAGTGTCACATGTGGTAGTAGTAAAATGGTACACACAACGCACTTATTTTTTTCTTTCATTAAATTGCCATTCTATCCAGTCAAGTTTCTCGTTCACGTTCCTCATCACCATGAGCATATCCCGATATCGCTTCTGCGCTAGAAGTGTGCATGCAAACCAAAACAATGGCGTTCCGCACTGCAGCCGTCCTGAGTCAAGCAGCTCCTCGACGCAAGCTACGCCAGCGTAGTCTGTCTCCACCGTTAAGGTATTAAGCTTCGCAGCAATAGCCTCGACGACACTAGTGGCACGCTCAACGAAGAAGGACAACTCACGAGCAGATATTTTCTTCTTCTTTCCTTTTCCGGCAATGCCGGACGACTTCCTCTTGCCACCGCTATGGCCAGTACATGTCTTTTTGCCTGAGTTGCACATCGCATCATATACCTCATCGCTTGAAGCAGATCCCCCCCATCTAGAGGTATTGCGTCCCTGCTGTCGTCGTATGTGTTGTCCTCTGCTAATGCTAGATCGGTACGGCACAGTTTTGTCGGTGTCATCGCGTATTTATCGCTTTCATAACTGTCTCCAAAGAGCTGTTGGTATCGAATGTAAATCTCGCTGACATCTTTATCCCTAAACTCTTTGTACTCTTTGTTCTCCGACAAATGAAAGTCGAGACAAAAAAGTAATGATCTCTATGTTCTCCTACAAATGAAAGCCGAGATAAAAAAGTAATGATCTCTAATTACCAAAGTGAATAACCAATACGCCTGTATGAATGTGCTAATATGAATACCAGTTAACATAACGAACCTTGATTTTTCGTGTCCACCATTCATCTGATGCAATGATGTGCCATGTGGATTGGTTGTATTCAACACCCGTGCATGACAGAATCTCGGATAGTCATTTATGCTCTCGACGCATGGCATCCTAATGGTTACGAAGCTGTTGTTTGCTCCAATTGTGTCCGGAGATGGAGTTGAACAATGTCACAACTCATTCCCAGCCAAACTTTGTGAAACACTTACCATGTCGATGACCTTCGGCTATAGCGGTCTCACATACAATAATAAATACTCTACTTTCGGTAGGTTTCCATTTCGCATACTTTTTCGAGCGGGCGCCGTGAGAATTGGAGGACCCAGGTCCACCCAAGCCAGTGATCTGCTAGAAGTGAAGTACAAGCGTTGAAGGTTGGTCAAGTTGTGAAAACTATCTAGCATTATGAAATGTATTACCTCGTTTGGATTTCGGGACACGTTGTCGTGTACAATACGTTCTGCCCTATAACAAAATCGAAGAGCACTATTAGTGAAGCACCATTGTTAATAAAAAAATGTAAAGTGTTTTTTAGAGCAACATATGAAATTGNAGTGAAGCACCATTGTTAATAAAAAAATGTAAAGTGTTTTTTAGAGCAACATATGAAATTGATTACAATGTTGAAGCATTAGAATGGGTTTCAATGTTGAAGCATTAGATAATATCTCACTAATAAAGTTTTGATCATCCTAATGAACAAAATTTCCATCAATAACACCAATTCATGGCATTTGCAAGTAGAATTCCAATTCTGAGCTCTTTTAAGCTAGTAGTCCGACTTCATCATTTTACTTAAATCTTGAAGTGTGCATTTGCTATGACAATACAATAGACAAGATGTGTAAATAAATAATAAGAGTTTATCAGATTACATATGTGCAGT
>CAIGRO010304239.1:0-12396 GCA_903798355.1 Fraxinus baroniana | reverse complement strand
CTTAATCTTGCAAACCGACCCAACCAAAAAAAAAAATGAAAAAAACCGACCCAACCCGGTCGGGTCCGGTCGGGTCGGGTTGGGTGGGTTTTTGCCCACCCCTAATTGTGACCATAAAATAATTTGTGATATATAAAAATTATTAAATATGTGACCAATTATTTGGAATTTGTGAACAAATTATATGAAATTATGACCTGTTAAATTAATTAATTTATAAATAAAGTTAAAAAAATATCTGAGATTTGAAATTTTAAACATAATCTCTTAAATTTGAAATTGGTAAAACTAAACATCTTAGTTATGAAATCTTCCATAATATTAATCAGAGATAGTCTACAATCGTTCCATGCTACATGAAAAAATTCAAAAACAGAAAGAACACGTGTCCATACATAATTGATAGTTTGAAAAAAAAATAAAAAAAAATCCACACATACATTGCCAAACCAGTATGTTTGTATTGGAACAAGTGGCTTTATTCTTCTCCACAAATAAAAGAAAAATAAGAAAAGTTTGGAACTTCAGCTTTCTAAATAATATGGTGAGAATCGGCTTCCATATTTTCAAAAGGTTGATTCCAACTGTATTTTTCTTTATTAAAATTGATCATATAGGGCTCGTTCGGTAGAGATTAAAATCGGATTAAAATTGAAAATTAGCCATTATTTTTTACTTTTATTAGACGAGTGGGACCCAATAATAACTATATTTTTAATTTTAATTTGATTTTAATCCTTACCGAACTGCCATAATGACTTTTTAAAATTTTTAAATCACATGTTGTGGGTCACCAAAACTAAATAAATAAATACAGATAAATGTTGTTCTACTAAATAAAATTGAGAAAAGCTAGTAGAATTCAAATGTTTTTAATTAACTTGTTGGTTATGTTACTTCGTTCTTTTCATATAAATTATTTATTCAAAGAATTTAATTGAAATTTGGATAAAAAAAAATTCGGAAAAATAAAAGCAAATAAAATTATATGTCCAGGATGATAGTGATTGTTATGATATTATATTGTTAGATATGATACACTTGCTCTATGATAGTGATTGAATACAAAAAACAAATTAACTTCTCAGTTTGTCCATTGACCGAACTGACCTACCGGCCAATTTTGACACCATTGGATAAAACACCAGATGCACAAAAGCCCGCATGCACAGAAAATGAACAGCAAAACATTTGAGAATAGAGCAAGTGTATGTATAGATTGNTCTCAGTTTGTCCATTGACCGAACTGACCTACCGGCCAATTTTGACACCATTGGATAAAACACCAGATGCACAAAAGCCCGCATGCACAGAAAATGAACAGCAAAACATTTGAGAATAGAGCAAGTGTATGTATAGATTGTTATATTATAGTATTGCTAAAACTTTCTATAACCAACTTGTAAGTAAGATAGTTCATAATTTAAAAAACTATCAAATTTAATCCAAAAGGAATTTTCACTTATAGTTATAGCCAACAGTTGCTTACTATATCACACCAAAAGTTACATCAGCATCTATATCCAACCTCGTTGCTAATACGAAACTCAAGCCAAGCCTCCGCTCATTGCTGTGCGGATTATTTGAAATAAAGCTGGCAAAAGAGAAAATTGAATAGAAATAAGTAAACTATAGGCTTAGGAAACATGAGGGGGGAACTTGTAAGCTATAGTATCGACGTCGCTATAAAATGAAATAAATATTAGCAGTTGAGTAAACTTGGTATCATGTGAAGAAAGCCTAAAAACCTCTCTGTATGGGCAAAAAGAAGGACTAGTTTAGTGGATACCTACGAACTTCAACAAATTGATTTATAAGAATCTTAGTCTTGCTCTGCTGAGGAAGGGAGTTAGTGCATAGGTTTACATTTCAAATCCCGACTTCCTCAACCAAGCCAATGGGAAAGAGCAGAGAGATGTGAAAGTTCAAATTATTTAGACCTAACGTGCGGAATTAAACAATTAAAAACAAGTCACTTATTAATTGTTTATGATTAAGGTTAAATTCAATTTAATCCTATGTGTCAATCAAATATTTTAATCAATCAAATAAAAAGCAAAAAATAAATTAACTCCAGATATGATCACGGAAGAAAATCCAAACTCGGAATTAAAACTTCCAGGCAAACTTGCCAGTAAACGATCAACTAGAAAATTTAACTTACAAGTAGACCATACACTGCTAATCCTCTAACTCTGGCCACATAATTTGTAAATCACCAAGAAACTTCTTTAGTTGTGCACGCGCACACTTCCCAGAACTCCGGGCCATCATTCTCTCCGATGAATCACCAAGAACAAACTCCTTTCGTTCTAGAACGCTGGAATTCCAAGCGTCTCTTCTCAAACTTTAGAACTCTGAATTGGAAAAGGTAGGGTTTTATGTTTTGATGTTTGATTTGTAGATCTTTCTGTGTTTTGATTCGTGGTAGAACATAAAGAATTATGACTCAACCTATCAAAGTATGTTTAGGATGAATTATGAATAAGTAATCAAGGGGTTGAATCAAGAGAACTTTGGAATGTGTTTTAGATATTTAAATAATGTTCTCTATAATGAAAAAAATGATCCAACACACTTTGTGATGATCTAGGATTGGGTATTTATAATATGAAGTGTTTGGGGTAAAATATGATAGGAAAATAAGCTGTTTAATTGAAACAAGATTTACCTGGATATATACGATGCTCGAGCATCAGGCTAGAGCTAGGGTTATGGTTCAATTTGCGTTGCGCCACTCGATCTGGAAAGCCTTAGCTCGCGCCTATAGGTCCATTTCTTTATCTTCTTAAATTGCATTCAACTCTTCTTAGGACTCTTACCAACCCCAACTCTTTTGACTCCAATTACAACTTAAATAACCTATATTTTGGAGACTCTTTTGAATTTTATTACAACTCAAATAATTAGATTTAGGATACGGATGAAGCCTATCACAAATACAATTCCAATTGGACCTAACAAGATGAAAGAGTATAGGCAGGGAACTGATTATCCTTTCTTTTCCCCTTGGATCACTAGCTGACTTACCCTGCTTGGATTCTCAAATTCTAGGAGCGGATTTAAGGAATTTGTTTGCATCCGATTGATGCCATACAGGCATCTGTCTAAACATTTGACAGAGATCTCAATGAAACAAAATTGTGCAAGTGAATGGACTAACTCTAGACTTGCCAGATAGCAAGACGGATCTCTCACTTTGTAAATTTTCAGCATATTTTTTTTTTTGAAAACTGCGGATCTCCGGGCCAATTTGCGTGCACTTCGACTAATCCCACGGGATTTTGAAATTTACAGTTAATGCTCATCTCAGTGGCCTTGAGAGAACTCGAACTGGTGACCATTGGAGCAAACCCAAGGCCTGACCAATTGAGCAAACCCCTCATGGTTAAATTTTCAGCATATTCAAGTGGCCAAACATAAATGATTGAGGAAGTTTCTCCCATATGACACTTTTAGAGTGTGAAAATGAATTTTTTTCCACTAATTTAGGGATTTCAAAATAATGTCCATTTTTGAATTTTTTTTGACAAATATAACATTCTCTCTTCCAAAGTGTTACCATAGTCTCTCTTCTTTTTGCATGAAATTCGAGCCATCTAAGCATTCTCATCAAACTTAGGCAAAGTGACGAGACTTCTGGTCCATTTTGAAACTCTAGTCTTCCTCGTCAACTTTGTCCAGATTGCCTAGAGGGCATTTTAGTAAAAGCAAAATACCATCATGAATGACTGAATGGCCCATACATAATAAATTTAGCGGGAGACAAATTTTATTTTGGCCAAAAAAACTTGACTAAGTAGAAAAATCCGAGAATATGATTTATCAGCAAACAATGAATCACCACACGCATGGTTTGTGGCAGCCTTAGAGCACAAAGTCTCATCCTCGGATAGTTAATTCCACGTGAGCCCTACATTTTTTTTACCTTGTTCCTTTCATCCCCCCTCCTACGTTCCATAGAATGATAACACTCCTTGTCAGCTTGACGGTAAACTAAGTCCTAGAAAAAGTTTCAAAAATTAAAGTTTATTCAAATCAAAAGGATGATTGGTAAATCAGTAAATGGCACACATGCATGTTTGCACAGGTAGATTTGTCCACCTAGATCTTTCTGCAATCACAAGTGTGCATGTGTATTAATCATCCTCATAGCAAAGATTAGAAATAAAATCTAGATAAGAATGAGGGATGGCTGCAACTCACATGATCCAATGACAACAAATATGAAGAATCCAATCACGATTGGACCCACAGGATAAGGATTACCTTTCTTTTTAGTTGTTTCGATTCCCACCCCCCTCTTCTTTATGTTCTTTTCAAACTTCTCTACCTTCCTGTCCGCAAGACGCCTTGAGGTTGTCTGCAGATGCAAGGAATAAAAAAATAATTTAGTGCTTAGAACTGGAGGATAACTACATTTCAAGATACCAAAGTATAGATAGTTTACAGATGATCTAAATTCAATGATAGTAACATAAATAGAGGGCAAGAGAGAGTGGAACCCTGCTAAAAGTTTCAGGTGTCTAAAAATGGTTCTCAGTTGAATTATGAGAGCAAAGCATTTAAATTAAATGTGTCACTACTCTGTATTACTGTAAAATTTGAGAGGGATATTACAAGAAAATGTTCTCATTCTTGAAAAACAATGGGAAAAGGGAAGACACAGCCTTCCCATTTTGATCAATTGATGAATGGTTTATAAATGCTCAAGCTATTTTTTATCCTCATATTTCGAGGATCGACAAGTCCTACCAATTTATCCATCGTAGGTTTCTGTCTTTATAATTTAAACCTATAAACACTTCCCAAACATCTATCGTGTGATAGTTTCTACTACTGTTATATTTCTTTCCCACTCATCAATTCGTCAAATTGACAACAACATTACAGAATCATAAACCAAAATTAATTCATAATCGCCTTTTACTAATTTATCTAATTCAAATTCAGAGGGCAAGTAATAATTAACCTGCCAGAGTATAGTGCCAAATTTTCATTATTCACGTAATTCCCACCCCCACTCCCCCCCCCCCCCCCCCAAAAAAAAAAAAAAAAAAATTTACCGTACGTAATAACGAATCATCTAGCAAATTTTCAAGTAAAATATGATTCATCCAGCAAAATAAAAAGCGTTTCATAAATAATTTAATTATTTAATTACAACGCTAAATTCCACCCCGAGTATCATCAAGCGAATGGCAGGTAAAATAATCCACACGCCCAATCCACCCAGATTAATAGAAAGATGTAATTCAGATATAAAATGTAAATATCCTCAATTCACTATCAAATTCGCATGCGAGACAAAAATAAATAAATAAACAAAAAAAGAGGATTCAAAGAGCTCATCCGCCTTTATATTTATGAAAACTGAATAGATGATATTTTACCATGACTGTGAAAAATTGGACCAGAATCAGATAGAATCGGTTGGGTCGGTCCGATTCTTCTACTTAACGCAACCCATAGGAAAAAAAAATATTTTTATTTTAATACATCATAAGAATTTAGTTTTTCGTTGTTTTTAGAGTGATCTGTCATAAAAAATCAAGAATCTTGAAAATTATTGAAGATAATCAGGTTATTGCTATATGGATTTTTGTAAGAATTATTTTTCGAGATTTTATCATTTATGATGTGTTCCATAGTTTTCTTTTTTCATCTTTATGAGTTGATCTTGAACTTTTGAGTAAATTTTTTTATTTGTTGTCTTGTTTAATTGATTTTTATTTTATTTTTATATTACAAGAATGACAAGTGATTTCATACTTTATTTTTATCTATTTTCAATCTCACGAGTAATTTCATACTTTTATTTTTATAATTTTTTCAATATAAAGAATCGTATCAAATTAGAACCAATTGGTTCGGTTCTAGTTCAGTTCAATTTTTATAGTTGGATGTGGAACCAATGGTTTCATATTTTTTTTTTAAGAAAAAACATTGATATTCGGTTCGGTTCGATTCGTTTCCCTTTAAAATCAGACCTCGCCCACTTCCACTTTAAATATGTGAACGTCACCATGATGACAATCGTAATTGTAGTAGTTCAAATCTAAATCAAATTGAAATACAAAGGACAAAAACCATCAACTATTTAAAGTATATATGGATGCAGATTCACAAACTTAATGTGACTTTACGTGCGATTTTAACACTTAAATTGACAATTTGGATCATGTAAAACCAAATTCACACATGTATATAGGTTGGAGAAACAAATACTTAGTTTTAAAAATTGAGAGAGCGAATACCATACTGATTGAAAGGTTAAGGATCCCAATCTAAATTTGTCCTTCTACATTGATTTCCAAAATTTATTGATATTTTACCAGGGATTTCATCGCCAGACAAATAAGTGATCTAGTAGCTAACTTGTACTAAAAAATATGAGGGGACGAATAAGTCATTATACATTCTCACCCAGTGGATTTTCAAAGGAAATTTGTAACCATTGACAAGATCCATAAATTCATGAAATGTCGATAATAAGTGCAGCACATAAGGAGAAGTGATGCGAAAAATGGCATAGTCAATATACCATTGTACTCGACCATTCAACTTCTCAAGAATATTCTTTGCTACCCTACATTCATATCGACCACCCTTCAAGCTGAAAATTCATTTCAATTCGGGTTGCTTCATTTGACTAAGTACGAGAAATTTGTTTCTATTTATTACCACGTCATGAATATACTCAGTTTTTTTAAATTTAATCGGATACTTTGCCTTTTAATGATATACATATTGCAGAATTCTTTGAAATAGCCATGAATTCTCATGCTTCGACATCAAGCACATATTCGGTAGAAATTAACATTTAGAGTTTAATACAAATCAAAGCCAACAATTAATTTTGACCACACTATCGAATCTACAATTTTTCAAACACACATTTTATCAATTTTTATCAAAAATTTATTGAAAATCTGATTTTATTTTGTTCCCACCAAACAAGGCTAATATCGTATAAGATTTGGGCAACAAATCTATATCTCCACATGCAAAATAACAATAATTAAACAAAACTTGAAAGATTAAGCCTCCGTTCGGTCCCATTATTAGAAATTATAATTGTTGGAATAGTTCTTTTTTTTTTTTTTTAATTTGTGGTTAAAAAGGAAGATTTTGTTTTGAAATGACGTATAACACTATTTTATTGAAGAATGTGTAATTGATAAGAAGAGAAAAAAGAATTATAATTTAATGGGTGATACAGGATAAAAGAGCGATAAAAAAACGACTTGCTACTTGTACATCACAATGTACATAAAGATGTACATCCCCCTCACAGGAGGTGGGACCCGTTGAAATAAAAAAATATTTTATATAGTAAGTCCCACCCTCCATGTGAGAGAGATGTACACCCCGATATACAAAAATTGATGTACATATAGAATTTTTCAATAAAAAAAAGCCCAAAGCATTCAACCGCCGTGTGTGTGTGTGTGTATATATTAATTCCTGATTCCATTCAAACATCACAAGTGTTGAACAATCTAGCAACCCTCTATCTTCTCATCTTTTAGTGAACAAAAAAAAGTCAGAAACTGACCGACTCACCCAGACCCAGTCTATTCATGGCCACATAAATTTAATACTAATATTGAGAGCAACGAGAAGAGATACTGGAAGAATTCAAACTTCAACTTCTTGTTACCTAAATTTCACGGAAATGGTTACCTGAGCAATGGACAATTTGACCCAACTTCTACTTTTAACAACAAAATTTTGGAAGCTAAAGTTTCTTTGGGAAGTATTTATTAACGATTTAATTAATAATGAATAAATAGATAGTCGTTTATGAACATTAGCTAAACGTTAACTAATTTTCATCTAACTTTTATCGACCTATTTCAATAGTCAAGTCAAAAGTTTCAATTACAAAAGAAGTTGTTGAATTGACTTAAGATGATAAAATTGAAGAAAAGAAAACTATGGTGATAAATTTGAAGAAAAAAAATAAAATAAAAGTTAGGCTGTCATATTGAAATAAATTGAAGTTTAATAACGAATATCAAATAAATTCATAAATTGGATGGCCTCTAATGATATTTTCTGCATATAATAAGACATGGGGCTATTAGCATAAAACATCTGTACGTATGAAGTTTATTGTGTAAAATGTCCCAATGTTGCATTTTTTTCATCCAATTTATTTATCAATAAAAGTTGTGAAATGACGAATATATCTTCTCCTTTAAATAAAATAAAAATAAATAAAGAACTAATTGCAGTCATACTTTCAATTTTTTTTTTGAAAAAGTACAGCCATATCCCAAATTAATTATTAAAAAATTAAAATAAAAATAAATCCCTTGTTTTCATCCTCCTCCTCCTCCTCCATAAAAATAAAATAAGAATTAAAAAATTGTAGTGTTATTTCAGAACCCAGGGACCAAAAGAAATAAGTATTATCTTTGGAATAACTAAATCATGCCTACTACAATATTGAATTTTAATCAATTGTTTGTATTGTAGATGTTCCCATGAATCAGGTTGGGATGACAGAGTATTCACCATATGCAGGGATGATGAAATCATCAAATTTCTCAATACCATGTTTGGTGACAGAGCAATCACCAAATGCAAGAAAGGAAAGGAGAGAAAAATTGACAGAATCCCGAGTCGGTTCTCGACGACCCGGGCTTCGTTCGTAAGTCTAGTCGAAAATCTATTGATCAAATTGCTACAAGTATAAATCATTTCAGCTGATTTTGACACCGATTTAAGTGACAAGTCATACAAGCGAGAGTGATCTTCAAAAGTCACTTGGCATTTGAGTGAGTGGTGATGAGTCATCCTTCTTCACTTCCATTGACAATTGACAGAAATGCAGAATCACTACAACTACTATCACTGAAAATCTAAACTCTTTATTTTTTCCATTTCTTTCAAAGTGAGTGTGGTGGACTGTGGAATGAAAGAAAGTTTTTGAGAAAACTATGGTACTATGTAGCTAGCTGTATACAAAGTACAACTCAAAAACAAGTTTGATGAAAATGATATTTCTGAATGAAATGTTGAAATTTTTATTGAGAAATTTGATGAAAATGATATTTCTGAATGAAATGTTGAAATTGAGGTGTGAAAAAAAAATAAAAATAAGTATTTGAACCTCAATGAACACACACATTTTGCGCTAATAATCCTGCATCTCTCGTCCACAAATATTTCACTCCACAACCCTAAACATAAGATCCAGCACCACATCCTTCGATCTCTCTCCACCGTCAAAAATGGCGGCCACCGCCCCGTCCTCCGCTTTCTCCACCATTTCCAGACACCCTTTCGTTGCTTCATCCTCCTCCAAATCTTCACAATTCCTTTCAAGATTTTCCATCCAGTTCCATTCCCAAGCACCTACCGGCCCCATCCCCCTCAACTTTCATAATTGCCGCCATAAGCGCAGTCTGCAAATCACCAATGTTGCTTCACCCGTACGAAAAGAAGCTTACCAAGAGACCCACATTTCCCGATATGCCCCTGATGAACCCCGAAAAGGCTGCGATGTCCTTGTGGAGGCCCTTGAGCGGGAGGGCGTGACTGACGTTTTTGCATATCCTGGTGGTGCGTCCATGGAGATCCACCAGGCCCTCACGCGGTCTAAAATTATCCGAAACGTCCTCCCGCGCCATGAGCAGGGCGGGGTTTTCGCGGCTGAAGGTTACGCTCGAGCTTCTGGAGTCCCCGGTGTCTGTATCGCTACATCCGGTCCCGGAGCTACCAATTTGGTTTCTGGATTGGCTGATGCTATGCTTGATAGTGTCCCAATCGTGGCCATCACCGGCCAGGTTCCCCGGAGGATGATTGGCACAGATGCCTTCCAGGAAACGCCCATTGTTGAGGTGACTCGTTCCATTACCAAGCATAATTATCTTGTTTTAGACGTGGAGGACATTCCTAGAATTGTGAAAGAAGCATTTTTTATTGCTAAATCGGGCCGACCTGGACCAGTTTTGATTGACATCCCGAAGGATATACAACAGCAAATGGTGGTTCCTAAGTGGGACCAACCAATGAGATTAGCTGGTTATGTGTCTAGGTTGCCACGGCCCCCAAGTGAGATGTTGTTAGAGCAAATAGTGAGGTTAATAACTGAGTCAAAAAAGCCCGTCCTCTACGTAGGTGGTGGGTGTTTGAATTCAAGCGAAGAGTTGAGGCGGTTTGTAGATTTAACAGGGATTCCTGTTGCCAGTACTTTGATGGGTCTTGGTTCTTATCCTTGCTCGGATGAGGAGCTATCCCTGCAAATGCTTGGAATGCATGGAACTGTTTATGCTAATTATGCAGTGGACAAGAGTGATTTGTTGCTTGCTTTTGGGGTTCGGTTTGATGATCGTGTGACTGGGAAGTTAGAGGCATTCGCGAGCCGAGCGAAGATTGTGCACATTGATATTGATTCTGCTGAGATTGGAAAGAACAAGCAACCTCATGTGTCCATTTGTGGAGATATTAAGTTGGCTTTGCAGGGTTTGAATTTGATATTAGAGGGGAAAGGGAGAGGAAGTAAGGTTAAGCTCAATTTTTCAGCCTGGAGACAGGAACTAAAGGAGCAGAAAATAAAGTATCCTTTGAGTTACAAGACATTTGAAGATGCCATTCCTCCACAATATGCTATTCAGCTTCTTGACGAGCTGACGAGAGGGAATGCAATTATTAGTACTGGTGTTGGGCAGCACCAAATGTGGTCTGCTCAATTTTACAAGTACAATAGGCCTCGGCAGTGGTTGACATCAGGTGGTTTGGGGGCTATGGGTTTTGGACTTCCTGCAGCAATTGGAGCCGCAGTTGCACGACCAGATTGTGTTGTGGTTGATATTGATGGTGATGGGAGTTTCATCATGAATGTGCAAGAGCTTGCTACGGTCAGGGTGGAAAACCTTCCTGTTAAAATTATGTTGTTGAATAATCAGCATTTGGGCATGGTGGTTCAGTGGGAAGACCGCTTCTACAAGGCTAACAGGGCACATACCTATCTTGGAAACCCTTCCAAAGAGTCGGAGATTTTCCCAGATATGTTGAAGTTTGCAGAGGCTTGTGATATACCTGCAGCACGCGTGACAAATAAGGATGATCTCAGGGCTGCTATTCAGAAGATGTTAGATACACCCGGGCCATATTTATTGGATGTGATTGTACCTCATCAAGAACATGTCTTGCCTATGATCCCAAGTGGGGGAGCCTTTAAAGATGTGATCACCGAGGGTGACGGAAGAACTAAGTATTGATTTAAGGAGCACCAGAGTGGGTTCTAAATGTTATATTGTCAACATAACTCGTGAGTAGATAATGACGAGAGTTTCCGAGTTTTGTTTTACAAAGTTAGTTGTATCCTGTGTTTTGTTTATTGCAAGACTAGTTATACTTTCTTTTGTTCCTGTTGTTGATTGGTTTGAAGTGGATTTTATAGTGCAATTTGAAGTTTGTATAACCTCTTTTTGAATAATGTGGTATTGGTTCAGCGTTGAATATGAACGACTTGGCTTCGGGTAAAAGCTATCCTAGTTTAGGGTGTGTTCGGTAGAGATTAAAATCGGATTAAAATTGAAAAATTAGTCGTTATTGTTGATTTTTATTAGACGAATGAGATCAATAACGGTTATATTTTCAATTTTAATTGAATTTTAAGGCCGACCAAATGGGCCTTAATAAGTTAGTCCACGAGATTCAGAATTAGGCAGGTGATAGTCCGAGCAGTTCAGAAATCGGCCGGTGCTTTTTATGCTGTTTCTTTTGTAGAAGGGCCTGGATAATCCTCATGTTCAGGTTTAAAACATTTGGTGATGTCGGGCATGAGTAGAACCCTCTTGTATGAGGGGAGAACGGAGAACCATACTCTGGTCTAGGTGGTTTAATAAAAAGAGTGGTTTGGAAGCTGACACTGGCTTATTTAATGATGAAAAAGTGGGGAAGGAATAAAATGTTATGGACTAAAGATGAGTAAAAGTTCGAATTAAATGGAGTACACGAGAAGAGTTCCTTCTTGAATCTTGGTGATTTAAACCTTCTAAATGACTTGAAAGTCCTTGATTGAGCTTGATATTCATGTAGACTGAAAGTTATTTTAGAAGTTATTATGCATGTTATACCTGCAATATGAAATGGTATTATACGAAATTCGTGAGAAATTCTGAAAGGATTGCTAAACCACTAAGGGTCCATCTGATTGCAAAAATGGAATTTGGGTAGAAAAAAAATGAATTTCAGGGAATTGAATTGTCTAAAATTTGTTTTACTGAGAATTGTCAATGAATTGTGTTTGATTGGTATAATTTCCCACTTTGAAAATGTTGAAAATTTGAATCTTTTGGTGTTTGCTTGACTTCTTTTTTTTATGGAAATTGGGATTTTTTTTTTTGGATAGAATTTGTTTCCACTACCAAAAAAAAA
>CAIGRO010304220.1:0-10950 GCA_903798355.1 Fraxinus baroniana | reverse complement strand
TCATTTAATATTTTTTCGTTATATACATTACTCATTTGGGTATTACTCGTATCATTATTGTTGATTTTGGGTATCCTAATAGATATGTTATGAGTATAGGAAATCAACAGGAAAATTCATATGAAGCTAGCTGTCTTCCTGTTATGGCAACTGTCAAAAACAATCTTGGGCAACTCCAAATCACAGCTGTACATTTTCTGTTGATTTTTCTCGTACTTACAAACTTTTTGGTATTCTAATACCACAATAATATAATTGTAGGTGTCACATGCAAAACTTTTTAAAATTAATAACTAGCAATTAAGCCGACTTCTAACGTGTTAGGATGTATATTAAAATAAAATAATATGTAGTCAACAACAAAGTGCTTAGTTTAACCCATTATGATTGATAAATATTTATGATTAGATTTCTTTAAATGTAAAATATATATATTTTTTATGCCAACTAGAAATACAAGTGGCATTACAAATTTATCTAAAAGACAAAAAGATTGATAATGCAAGACCGTGCCAATTTTCTCCACTAACTATTTTTAAATCATGCATTCTTCAGAAGTGAAATAAAATCCGCGTTTCTTCATTTCTTTTTTCCACTTTAAATAATTTTATTTTTCAAGAGATTACTTCCATACTCAGTGGCGGACCCAGCACAAAAGTTCATCCCGGGTGGACGTTGATCATTGACCATTGATCGTCGACAATCAGCAATCGTAAGAACGAGATCATTTATTAATATTTAATTAAATAATATTAAAAAATATTCAATGTATATGTAAACGCATTTAAATGGAAAAATTAAATATATAAGAAAACATAATTCAATACAACCCAAAATACTAAAAAAATATGCGATACAATCTACTATATAACTGTGATCTTAGACAACTACATTTTATGGGGTCTCATGTTTTAAAAACTTTGCAATAATGCCTCTCAATTATTCATGGTTCAACTTTTAGGCATGATATTTTATCTATAGATTTACATTCAAGTGTGATAGACAATGAAATTATTACATAGTTACAATTTGCGCACAAATAGCTTTGTTTGGTATATTATATAACATGAAGTAGTTAACTCTGGTGTATATTGTACCGTCTAATCTTATGCATTAAATATGATGAAAGATTGTTCCTCTTAATTTGCAACTTTCGTCTTCACCATTTTCATTGTTCATCTCATAATTAATTATTCTTGTCGTTCATTAGAATGCAATTTTACTGACAATATTGGGTACTATAAATTCATTTGTCCCTTTAATACTCATTGTTTCCACTTCCTAGCAATATAAAGCTTTTGAAATTATATTTTCTAGTGAGTGCGGAGAGGATGTCACAAGTGAAAAAAAGAGTAGTTGACACTTAAGTAATGAATAATCACTTTATAATACAATAATAGAAGATGACATTGATAATTCAAAGCAGTTGATATAAAAAGTACAACTCTCCCCTCAAATTGTATGTCGAAGAATACAAAGAGAGCCAATGTGGCAAAATCCCCAATCGGACCTGAATCAAACCCTCTATATATCATAATAAACAAAAAAACTATCCGATTAATGAAGTTGAGTCAGGAGGGAAAAGATTTTCAAAATAATCGTGTTTTCTAGAATAGGAGCCAGCCAAACACAGCCCCTCCCAACACCAAACTTCCCAGCAAGCTCCTCATCAATTTCTCTGCTCCACTTTGCACCAAAATGGGAAAATTATAAACAAATTAATAGAAAAAGGCCCAACTCTCTCAGCCCAAAACAAATGGGCCAATACTAAAAAAAAGGGAAAAAGGCCCACCTGATTTCTCAAATAGTGATCGTCTTCTTCCTGAGTTCCTGTCCTCTGTTCTCTCTGCAACAGGCGACAACCCGGTGGCGCTCCACGGTATTGAAGGCTCCAACGGACCCAACCAACCGCCCCCCCTCGCCGGGTGCTGGGTCCGCCCCTGTCCATACTAGCACGAGGATACCGGAGACGATTATATGAAAATGAGACGATCTCTCTCCCTCTCCCTTCAACAATCAAGTCATTATCATCCTCGTGGAGAATATTAGTGAGTCTCATTGTATATTAATTAATAAGAATACTCATTTTTTATACGCGATTCTAGTCATCAAGTTTGTTATGCACGGTGACCGACTAAGCTTCCGAATCACTGGTTAGATTGATAATCGAAGCTGATTTTAGGCCATCTAAACTAGAGAAATGATCAATGAATATACATATTCATCTTGTACTAAGTAGCAGTGACATGACATATCATCAAATTCATTGGCGAATAACAAATTTAATTCATATATTGAAAATATCATCATTTTTCATATCAAAGAATTAATGTCATATCATCAGTATTTAATTGTTATTTATCTTTTATAATATCTATTAGATCAATGTATCAAGGTCCAACACTCACACAAAATAAGGGTATATTTGATGGATATTATTGAAAAAATAATGTATTTTAAATAGTGATATAATGAGAAATATGTAGTTCAAAAGTAAGGAAAAGTTATTGATGTGATGAAAAATATTATTTTATCAAAAAATGTGTGATTAAAAATGATTTTTGAAAGAATATTTATCAAACAGGGACTGATGTAGGAAAAAAAATAGACTATCTAGAGCTCTTTCTAGATTCAAAACCTTAGCTCTATTAGCAGAGTCGAGAAAAAAACTATTAGCAACAGCTTTACAAACTACCATAACATTTACAATACATGAAATATGAAACTAGAAAACAGGAGAGGCTAGATACATTATTATTTGAAAATGAAGAAATCCATACTATTTTCATCCAAGGATGTCTATGGTTTATCACCTCCATAGCCTTCAGTGAATCTGGGTGCATGCTCTTTTGTATAAACGCGGTGTTTTCTCTCTCTTCCGTATATTACCCAGAAAAGAAGCGAGAGCATAACTGCAGTAGCAACCATCACTAGCCCAATATAAATCCAACTGCTGTGTCGTCTCAGGCCTGGACAATATGTTCTGTCTATGTCTGTGAATGTTTGTCTCACAAAAGTGCAATCCTGTAGATCAACGAGGAAAGGACCATATCTATATAAGCCATAGCTTACATTTACACCAGCAGCCATCTGACTGTAGGACGTCGGAGTCAGACGACCAGTAGTGACACAAATGCCATTTGGTGAAACATCACAGACATAGTTCTTCCACACCTACATAGCGTAAAATGAGTTAGCCGGAATAAACCTAAATCTCTAGCTTCGACAGTAATAAACAAAGAATTATATTGGTTCATCTAAACGTGAAAGTTATACATCAAACGTGTATTCTTTTAACCAAAGTCCCAAGCTTCAAATTTGTAAGCCTGTACCCTTATTCACAATAGACATCATGCAGATATCTTATCCTTTACCTCCACTAAGAATGGGTAAATGCACATGATAAACAATGTAGCTTAAGCTCGCAGACACAGTTTGGATCTTTCACAATGTATTCGAAATTCAATACTGAAAACTCCATTGATATGCATATTTCAACTAGTAAAAAGAACGAAATGGTTATTTCTATATTTCTGGATCTTCGATAAGAGTTTCCATATGCCAACTTCAAAAGGATTTGTCAAATACCTGTGTTGCATTCTCCAAATCCACTTCACCCCGCTTACATGCTCGATCAGTCAGATCAGGATTAAATGGATTGCAAAGGGATGGTAGAAGTGGGCCAGATTGATTGAAGTAGAGAGTTGGAACGTTGGGGGGGAAATTGATATTGGAAACATTGTTGACAACAAAGTTCATTATATTAGCAAGTTGAGAAGTGACTTCCTTGCTTTTTGTCAAAGTTTCTTGTGCCGTGGCATTGTCCACGCACGGCAGTATATCGTCTAGAGCTGTATGAGCCGTTGGATTCTGGACCCACTGATCCATTGCTACACAAGTGTCTGCAGTCACGCTGATATGAAAATCAAGCAGTTAGATTCAAGAAAAGAAATCCAAATCAATGGAAAAAGAATGGGCTACGCAGCAACTTAAAGAAGGTAACAACTGCAAATTATTTGGAAACAAAGGTAACCATTTGTAACTAGAACGATTTGGATCATAATCATCCACCAGAAACATTTAGTATTTTACATCTGACGGCCTCTTCTACAGATTGATCACAACTTTTTCCCAAATGCTTTATCCCGGAACCTTGAAAAAGACTCTTAATTCTGTTGTTCTAGAGACTCTGTGTCGGTAACGTAGAAAAGTGGGAAGAAAGAAAGAAAGAAAGAAAGACGGAAACAAGAAAAAGAAGAAAAGATTTGGAAGAGAAATTGTAGGAAAAAATAATTTGTCACTTTAATAAAGTTGAATCTACAGTATTCAGAAATTGTAGTCCCTTTTAATTTTATACTTGGAATTTCTTGTCTCATTTATACTTAAAAAAAAAAATTCAATTAGAAAGGAAAGTTTGCAAAACAAAAACAAGGAAATTCCTACTTCGGACTGATTTGTAGCCTGCATGGTTCTACATTTTACTAGTAAGCAGTTGGTAAAGAAAAAACATGGTTTCAGCTCATTTTCAGTTTTTCACAAAGAGAACGACTTAAATAATCTGAACATTTTCCTCATATGATATGTATAGTCTTAGAGTAATTAACCTAGCAAAAGGAAAATGGTAAGAAATGACGTGGTGATTAAAAGATGTGCATTGTTAAAAAAAATCATACTTGTGGAGGAGAAGAAAAATGCCACACAATATAAAAGTTCCCGTGACAAGAATCCATCCCAAGATCACCAAGCTGCAACAAGATAAGCAATCTTTCAGAAGCACTGAACTGAAGGAAGAAATGAAGAAAATGTATAGGAATTCAATTCTATTTAAATAACTGCATCACTTACATGTATACAATAAATTGCATGCCAAAAAGTGAAAACACTGAGAGATATTCAAAAGACAAGGTCAGCCACAAGTAGATTGTAAACAGATTCTTATTTTCTTCTCAAATTTAAATGATTAAAAATAGCCTTACCAAATCCGAGAAACGTCAAGAGAAGCATAATGGCAGACAGTACGATTAGAGACCATCCCCTGCAAGAGCCATAAAATGATTAACAAACTAATCAATTTGGAATTCCATAATGCAAGAAAGATATAACATGAACTGTATGTGCAATCAACTTACACAGAATCTATCAGATTTTTTATGTCATTTGAATTATCTTCTGTTTTAGTGGCAAGGGTACTGGCAGAAGAGTTTATCTTGGTCTGAATCCGATCAATATCAGATTGGACATTAGAAGGGAGAAACATTTGATCCACTCCGACCTTCTTAGCCGCAGATAGATATTCAGATACATTCCTAAGTTTCTCGGATGTTGTATTTGCCTGATGTACAACATATTCCAAAGTGTTTACTGTGCTGCTATGATATTTCCCCTGGCCAGTGTACAAAACAACACATCCGATGCTGAAAATGGCAGGCACCAAATTAGTCTGACAGAACAAACGTGCAAGAGTGTATGCATCACACGTAAATATATTTATGTATGTTTGCGCGTGAATAATTGCACTATTGGCCCCAACCTATTGCCTAGTAGCAAATTAGTCTCTTCCGTTTCATTATTTTTGCACAGTCAATGAGCAATGACAGTTCTAGTTTACGTTAAATTATCACATGGCCCTCATGGAAACATGCCTCACTTCAAATGCGTGGTCATGAAGCCATGTTGGGAAGCAAAACCTAATTTTAAGAAGTTAGACATGCGAAGGAAGCTTGGCCATTTAACATAAACTGGATTGTTTCTGTCATGAAGGACTGGTCGGAGACCAACTTGCTCCTTTTTTAAGGTTAGCGACCAACTTGCTATTGAGGCAATAGGTTGAGGACCCATACTGCAATTTTCCGTGTATATATACATCAGTGTCTGTACGGAGAAAGAAGTACATTGCAGCAATAGTGAAGAGTATGAGTAATATTAGAGAGAGCGCATAAGCAATTCGAGAATAGCCATAAGGCGCCTTGTGACAGCAACAATGGCGGAGACAGATGATTAATAAACATAACGCGAAGAGCAAAAACCAGGCTGCAGCGATAACAAAAAATGGAGCAGCAGTAAAAGCCACGGACTGCAAAATAAATAAATAAACTGAATGAAAAAGAAGTTTGATATTTAAAGTATTGTCGAATGACATTAGAAGCCAAATATTAGACATGAACGTGATTTATAAAGTAAGTTAGTAAACACAAACAGAGGAATTACCACAATATTCTAAGTTTCAAGACATGGACATCGATACATATATCATTGTAAAACCAAACTGCTAATCCAATTCATTGAAATCATGAATATATCAACTACAACAGAGAATACAAAATCAATTTTTTTGAAATTTCTAAAATTTATCACACACATCTCTATGTTTTCAGCCAACAGTATTTTGAATAGAACATACACAATCTCAATATATTAAGCCTTCCAGCTGAATTTCATCCCAAATTCGTACACCGAAATGATGGAATACGAGTACCTTACAAAAATTATTTTCATTGCTAATTAAGATTTCAATAGATATTATTAGTTACAAATTCCAATATCATTAAATTGTTGCATTTATAAAGAAAAAGCTAAAGTCGCATAATATTTTTACCAATAATATGTATTGTTTATATGACTCCATACCTTATAAGGACCAAAAGTTAAAAATAAATAAATAAATAAATTATATAATTAAGTGGTGACAAAAGACAGATAAGATAATGATGTTTGAAGACTTCCACATTATTCCTGACCAAGATTTGCCCAAACATCCTAAAATAATTTCCGCAATACCCTTATTACATCAACTCATCATAGCTTAACATTTCAACACCCAAAACTGTTTCAATCACCTCATTTTAGCTATCCCATTCCCAGCTCTACAGTTTCATACTTTTTTCTTTATAGATTTTGTGTAATAATTGCATACACACGGGTAGAACCATTAATACTTGAAGGGTGGCTACATCCCCCTTATTTGTAACAATTCAGAGAATAATGCCAAACTTCTTTTTTTCCTGGAATTTACTCAAAAATTTAAAATTAACTACAGATTTTATATTATACAAATAAAGCTGAAATCATTGAAGAACTTACAGCCCAGTAATGCGTTTCACTAATATTCCAGCCTCCTCTGTATTTCTCGAAATCATTTAGAGGATCTTTTCTATAAGTCCTCTTTGCAGCCAACACAAGAGTTGAATTCACTGGACGCTCATCGGATTCAGCAAGAAATCTTTCAATTCTCCCCCAAGAAAAAACCATCCCACTATTTTTCTCCCCAAATTTCCCTAACAAATTCCCAGAAAATCATTAACAAAAAATTCAAGACCATTCTAAATATATATTTTTGAAAAATATATAAAAGTCGGGTACCTGAAGTAGCGGGAAGACGAGCCTGTTCTCCAAGTGAGAATGAAAAGAGAATGCAAGGAAAAAATAGATATGCAATTACAAGGCAAAATGGCAGTGATTTGAAGCACGACATTGTTTGAATCACACACGGGCTCTGTTTCTTGAAAATGAGTTTAGATTCTTGAAAATGATTAATATTTGATATGGCCTTCAAAAAAATATCTCTCTCTGTTTTCCTGTACACAAACGCGGAGAGAGAGAGAGAGAGAGAGAGAGAGAGAGAGCAGATTTTAGCAGTTAAGATAAGTGGAGAGAACAAGTGGAGGTTTTTGGTGCCGACAGCAAATGGAACGTCGAGGTGTGTCGGGGACTCCCTTTCAGGATAAAATATTCGAAAATCCCGTTTGTTTTGGATTAAAATCAAATTTTAATCTAAATTAAAATTAAATAATTAATATTAATCACATTTTTAATGAGTTCATAATTTTTTAATCACACATTTCAAAAATTCCATCACAATTTACTAAAAATTTAATTTTAATCCCAACCAAATACCGTGGAAAACTTGACAATTACGAAATGACTATGTGATGAAGGAAGTTTTTATTGTTTTCATTACTATTAATAGGAAAAAAATTGCTCTGTTAGTCGTTGATATATGATTCCAGTAGTAAGTTGGCTATTACTTTTCAAAATATTAGCAAGTTAATCCTAAGTCTTTTGAAAATGTCCCTTTAATTTTTCGGCACCCGTCTAAGGCAAAACTCGACTTTATAAAATTAGACATACGACTATTGATGATTCAACTTGGATGATTTTTATCGTTACAGAATTGATAATGCGACTCTAAATAAAGTTTAAGAGCAACTTCTATTACAAACTAACTTGGAAATCGTGAATACAACTTTTTCTTGATCAGTAATAATGGTGATTGAGAAATTCATTGAAATTATTTCAGAGTATAATCAATTGAGTTTGACTTGCGACATATAGAACCAGTTAGTGTGATTTTTTTGTGTGATTAATGACCAAAATTGGTGTAAATCAATTAATCATTTCATCTTGTTATAGTCTGCAGATATTTTTTAAGTTCTTGAAATTGAACTACTTTTTCTTTGTGGCTATGTTTAATGATTATAATTAAAAACTATTATTATATCTTCAATTTTTTGAACCCTACTTGGATATGAAAATCGTCAAGTGGGACAATCGACTACCACGACACATAATGACGGTAATTTTGATATTCGATTAATTGGTTGAAATTAGATAATCAATTTTGTTTTTGACTTCTAATATTCCTCCACATGGAACCAACTAATGGGATTCTAAAGGGATTAAAGTTAACTTATTTGGAGTTTGCTTGAAACAAGATTTACAGCAACTTGCACAATATCACTTTTCTGCATCAAATCAACACAGAAACAAAAATATTGAAAGGTAAAAGTATCATTCAAATCAAATATTTACAGTAAACCAAAAGACAAGCAAAAGTTGTGAAGACTTTTGTAAATTGCTTAAGTTGTAGGCAAGGGAGAATGTTCCTGCAAATAAAAGATAAGAAAATGTCACTTGTACACTCTTTTTTTGACAGGTCAGTGTTGATTGTATTAAAAAATGTGTAAAATTTAAATTGTTCAATGATGTGTTGTCATGTGACACAGTGTGAAAAATTGTAAATGACGATGTACATGTAACATGATTGAAATGATATTTGGAGGGAACAATTACATTAACGGCTCGTTCCCCACGAGTTTGAGTAAAATTATTTTTATTTTCTCTTTCAAAGTGGCCCCACAGAACATTATTATTCTCCTGATGATATGGACGACAAAAGAATCATTAACGTAAAGAGTGTCAAAACGTAATTGTGAATCCTTCTAAAGACAAAGAAAGAAAAAAATTGCAGTCGATACATTCGGACCTGCGGGACCTAGCAAGACTACATTGGGTTGAGGGTTAGCTTGTGTGACAATCAAATTTGAGATAAATTAGTTGAAAACAGATTTTAACCACGTTTCTTCCGGTACGTTCTCCTCCTACACGTGAGAATACAGTACTCAGGTTGGGCTATCCGACGATCAAATAAGTCATCGAAAAAGCTTCTAAAAGATAAATTTACGAGACCTTAAATAGAAGGGCGCCAGATGAACAAGTGTAATTAATGGTGTGTTTGAGCCACATTATTTTAGAAGAATGTATTCTAAAATAGTAGATTGATGGAGAATGTGTGATTGAAAAAGAAGGAAAATGTATTGATGTGATGGAAAATATTATTTTATTGAAAAATGTGTGATTGAAAATGAATTGTTTGATTAAAAAGTAGAAAAAAAATTCTAAATTTATGTATAAAATATTTTATTGTGAGAATATTTGATTGAAAAAGAGTTTTATATTAAGGGTGTGTTTGAGCCATATTATTTTAGAAGAATGTATTCTAAAATAGTAGATTGATAGAGAATGTGTGGTTGAAAAAGAATGAAAAGTTATTGATGTGATGTAAAATATTATTTTATATTCATGATGGAGGGCATTATGATCTTAATATCTTTTTTGTGACACATGTTCCGATGGAGAGTTTTTTTGGTTTCAGAATTCTTTCTAAAAGTCACGACTTTCTTTTTGGTGAAGCTTTCTTTCACGAGAAGCAATATTCACAGGAGTTATACAAACCACTCACAAAGGGGGGCCCCACATGTATTTAAAAAATAATAATCATGAGTCCCGTTTTGTGAGGGGCCTGTACAACCCCGGTGAATAATGCTTCTATACATGAAGCTTTATTCTTCCTTTACATATGCTCTGAATATAAGTGTCGCCTACTCATAAGTCAAGTGAATATTTTTGACAGATTTCCTCGCTTGTTAGTTATCAAAGGTTTATCTGAAAATTATTATTTTTAAATGTTATCTTTGTGCTTTACTTAACCTGAGACCCAAGTCTCAATGGCTTGTCTTCAATAGCTTTGCTTAATGAACATCGGTTATAATTTCATTAATTTTTGGAAAAATCCATTTGTACAATGATTAGGGAGTTGTAAAAGTTACAACCTATCGGGCCCCACACTAATGTGAGAGGTTGTAACTTTTACAACTCCCTAATCATTGTACACCTAGCTTTGTTGTTAATTTTTTACTTCGCCTACTAGGCTCATTAGAGTCTTTGTGAAAAGATGTGGTGAAGGTTACGAGTAATCCTTCCGGTGAGGTGACTAGAATGACATAGACCATGTTTTATGTTGTGCGGCTTCCTTTGTTGTCATTGGATGCTTACATGGCTACCAACGAAGCTTTGGTTAAAGCTACATATATAACTTTAGACCCGTCTGGATTAGACAAATACACTTACAGAAAATGGTCATTTCAAGTGTCCAATTATGTACTACCTTAATAGCTCAAACAACTTGATACATATCTAATATCTTTGTATATTTTGGTGGTCACGTTGAGTGCCTAGTACGTACTACCTAAAAAGCTCAAACAACTTGATACATATATTTAGATATTTTAGTCTCGATCCAATGCCGAAAGTTATATTTCTTATAAATCCATAGCCTTTATGCTTATATGACAAATTTGTATCTTTTTATTTATTTACCATTTTGTATTTGAA
>CAIGRO010304218.1:0-26915 GCA_903798355.1 Fraxinus baroniana | reverse complement strand
TCCTTGGCATGTTAACTTCGATATTATGGATCCCTTTTCTCAAACATGTAAATGTACAACTTTTATCATCTCTTTGAAGTCTCAGACTTGATTCAAATCTCTCTTCAAGATGCTTCGAATTCTTGATAATTGTTGGCGCATCCCAAATCATATCAAAGGCTTACTGGAAATCTAGTGTGGCACCCTTAGGCTTATATAAATCTTATAAGTGCTGAGGTTCTCTTTGGATCACCTCCCCCTTCATATATAGCAATCTTGGGAGACATGAAGTAGTTTGGTATAGGTTCACTTCGGAGACCCTCGAAGAAATGGAGGTTATCATCATCATCAAGCTCATAAAACCTATATGGTCCATAAGAATCCTCCTCATTACCTTAATACCTAAGTGGTTGGAAGGTTTCTCGCTTATTCTCTTGCAACCTCTGCTGACATTCCCTATTGCTTATTTCTAGGTGGGAGGTCATTTTGAGTACTTCACATTTATTCATAGGACCTTTCCATTGGAGGTGACTGTTGAGGACTATTCCTATGCATATCAGGACCAATCATATCAAAGATACTGGTGGACCTCTAAGATCTTTCTCTCGCTCATATTCATAAGGAAAATGTCTTCTCTATGAGCAGGTCATTTGCAAGTTGATCACAAGCGTAATTTGTAGACAAATCCACTCCCTTTCAATAGGGCTAGTATCACTCTTGTACCTTTAAGAGTGAGCCCTTTGACTTTTTACTTTTCCTCATGTTGTTGTTGGAAGACTCCCGATTGAAGCGTATTTTAATGCATTTGATAGCTCGTATGCTTCTTAGATTTTCATGAGGAGCAATATGCATACTCCTCATATTAGTGGCCATGTCGCCACATCTTTGGTGACCACCTCGACGATGATGGTAGTGAGGTCAATGATGTGTGACATTGGCTCAAAGGACCTATTCTTCAAAGACCTCTCTTACTCTTCTTGAATGCATGTCTTCCTCACTATCACTCATTGTGGGTAGGCTCCTTTTTTTGTTAAAGCGGTTGTCTTCTGGGAAATTTTTTGCCTCCAAATATTCATTTTTCAAGGAACGCAAGCTCTCAAAATTAAGAGAGAACACTTAGAAACACCTCTTTTTTTTGAAACTTTCACTTGTTCTTTATTCAAGAACAAAACCTTTCTACAAGGGGAAAGTAATACCTTTTCTAGCAAGCTTTGTCCATGAGGTTGCTCATGGTTATAGTGTCTTTTTCCATAGACGGTGCCAATTTGTTGACATCATTTTTTGTAAGGGTGACATGGCCAACCAATCCTGGCTCCTCTCACATCCTTATAGCCTCTTCTTGTACACACGACAAACCCTTAGATGTGTGTGGCTTGCTCCGGTGGTGGGAGAGACGATCACGAGCCCTCTAACGGTCAAGTCAGTCCATGTATGAGTGATTATTTGAGTATGGGACATGCTAAAGACATGAGCCATTAAGAAAAAGGTTCAGATGGAAGGGTATAGAGAGTAATGGAAAGATGTCAACATATTTTGATGCATTTGATAGCTCGCATGCTCTTGTATTTACATGAAGAGCAATTGCATACTCCTCATATTGGTGGTCATGTTCGCCACATCTTTGGTCAGGTGTACAGTGACCCTT
The DNA here is from genome assembly GCA_903798355.1 of Fraxinus baroniana. NCBI lineage: Eukaryota > Viridiplantae > Streptophyta > Magnoliopsida > Lamiales > Oleaceae > Fraxinus > Fraxinus baroniana. Next base: position 25,291 of record CAIGRO010304218.1, on the reverse strand, counting down.
CCACCTCAATGGTGTGTGACATTGGTTCGAAGGACCTTTTCTTTAGAGATCTCTATTGCTCTTCTTGGATGTCTATCTTCTTCACTATCATTTATTGTGGCTAGATGCCTCTTTTCGTCAAAGTGGTTGGTTATAGTACATTTTTCCATAGACGACACCAATTTGTTAACATCATTTTTTGTAAGGATGACGTGGCCAATCGATTTCGGCTCCTCTCACATCCACGTACCCTCTTCTTGCACACAAGACAAACCGTTATATTCATGTAGCCTTCTCCGATGGTGGGAAAGACGGTCACAAACACTCTAATTATCAATTCAATCCATGTATAAGTGATTATTTGAGTATGGGGCATGCTAACGATGTAAGCCACTAAGTAAACGGGGGTTCAAATCCGAAAGGGTATAGAAAGTAATGGGAAAATGCTTGGTTAATGAGTATTTTGATGCATTTGATAGCTCGCATTCTCTTGCATATGCATGAGGAGCTATTGCATACTCTTCAAATCGGGGGCCACGTCTACCACCTCTTTGGTAAGGCGTGCAATGATTCGTCTACCTCGAAAATGATGGTAGTGAGGTTAACAGTGTGTGACATTAGTTCAAATGACCTATTCTTCAGAGACATCTCTTACTCTTCTTGGATGCGTGTCTTCCTCAGTATCACTCATTGTGAGTGGAGACCTCTTTTCGTCAAAGAGGTTGTCTTCTGGGTAAAATATTCCTTTTTCAAATAATGTAAACACCCAAAATTAACATAGAACACTTAGAACCACTTATTTCTTTGAAACTTTCACTTGTTCTTTATTCAAGTACAAAACATTTCTTCAAGGGGGAAGTTATACTTTTTTGTAGAAAGCTTTGTCCACAAGATTGCTCGTGGTTATAATTTGTTTTTCCATAGACGACGCCAATTTGTAAGCATCATTTTTTGTAAGAGTGATATAGCCAACTGATCTCGGCTCCTCTCACATCCACATAAATAAAAAGGGTTCAAATCCAAAAGGGTATAAAGAGTAATGAGATAGCAAAGTTATAGTTTGGGTTCATAAAATTGCATTAGCTTGGAATCACACTAAGTATGAACTTTTATTTTAGAGGAGAGTAAATAATAATCGTTGGATGAAGAGACACGCGATCTCATCCTAACAGTCGAGACGCCTTATCATAAGCATCATTCTTTCAATCCTAGGCTCAAACATGTTTAATGTTATGACCATTTCAGCCTTATAAACTAGGTTGTGTGGACTAGATTTAACATATTGATTTAGTAGAGTGGCTGTTGCAGAGAATGGTCAGATCAATCAATCACAAAGGATTTTGTACTAAAGATCTTTGCACGTCTGAAATTGTCTCTCCTCGTCCAAAGGGTTCAGCCCTCTGTATGGATTTGGCCCCTGCACGTGGGTTCGGCCTCTTCATAGAAGTTCGACATTTTCATGAGTTTGATTAATTTTGCTACATAGGCAAAATGACATGGGGTGGGCCGAAGTTTACTTGCTATATGGCAGCCACATGGCCATGATTGGAGCAACGTTGGAAGAAGCGTAGCAAGTATCATTAGAGTCCCCTAACTTATATTACAAATCAAAAGTAAGTTAAAAAAATTCAAAACTCTTGGCCCGAAATTTAGGAAAACTTAAAACCAAAAGAGGAGCTAAAGCAATATGTCAATAATCAGTAGGCAGCAACCAAATGTTGACAAGGAAACTATGCAATCGATCAATGGCCTTGAAGAATAATGTAGAGACCTGGGGAGTATCATGCTCATAAGGTAACACCAAAACAAAACAAAATCAACATGAAAGTCATGCAAAAGAGTAGGCGATGTCAATTTTGGCATAAGGTCAGTAACACATGAAATGTTTTACTTCGGTGGTAATACTATTCTCCAACTGTGTTAGTGTTAAGTGTATCGACTACATGCGTAATTATGATATAGGACATAATACACTATTTGGAACTCTCATCTTCTGTGCAAAGAGAGGAAGTAACCGTTCTATAATCATCTAAACATACCCTTAAAGATTTAATAGATTGTGACAAATAAAGTTTAATCGTGCCAGCATACTTCTCAGACTTTTTACCACATTCATTACAATAGGACAAATCTCCTTATTTTTCTTTTTCACTCTACTGAAAAGAAGGGTAATCAAATCCAGAGATTGTCATTGTCTTCCAATATAAGGGTCATAATTGTCTCTAAGGATGTAAAGATATTCCCTAGTGAGTTTTTTTGGGGCTCAGAGAAAATGTTTAACATGTTAGTATCATATTCTCACGTCTAAATCCATCATGATGATCAGTACATCACATTAGCCATAGTTTAAAAATCCTAGCTCCGTTAGCATACAAGTTGTTGAATGTGTCGATGAGAGAAGCAAATACTGATATAATTATTTGAAAGTTATTCTACATTGTCTCATCACTATAAGGGGGTGCTAGGTGCTGAAATAATTTCACAAAGGCAAGAAGCAATGACTATTTGTATAGCATCATCAGAATGTTTTAACAGCTCATCGAAGATCAATGCTCTGATAAGTATAGAAAAAGACGTGAGCATAGTAGTCATGTGAGATGATATATATAATTTTACTTGTGAGAGATTATTAAATAAATTAGGAACATTGATTTTTATATTCGAATCGGTGTTGTCTAAATCTTAGGTAGATAATAAAATGGATGAATGTAAGGGATTTGAAGTCCTATATTTGTCAGTTACTTGAGTTTCATAATCACTTTCCACTGGTTCATTAGTTTAGTCAGATTGGTTATTAATTTTTAGGCTGTTAGTATAAAATTCAGCTAATCTTGTTATTCAATTAAAGTTGGGTTTGAACGAAAACTAGATTAGGTATTTAGTCATCATAGAATCAATGCTTAGACTTTTATGTCCAATTTATTACTTGTTTATGATATTGTCCACTTGTGAATTTTAGCGCAATAAGCAACAATGAAAGAAATTTCAAAACAATATTTACTTTTTTACAGAACAACTAAAGAGTGTGTTTAGATAAAACCAAACACTAAACTATATAAAGAGCAATAGTAGAAGATAAAGATGTTAAATTCAATTTTTGTACATAAATTCTAAAGCAAAATACTTTTCAAAAAAAGTCTGAGAAAACTTTACCCCATCTCCAACGAGCTCTTCGTTAACCTCATTCCTCTCTTTTAGAGAGTCAAACTTCTTTTTGAGATGCTTAATGCACTAAATTAAAATAAAGATTGTATTTGACTCTTCAAATGTAGAAAACCAATTCTGCTCTCTATACAATGCTTCATTTATTATTGCATAATTTTCTATTTCATTTCTTTGATTTCTAAAAAAATCTCCGATTCCAATATCAAGTCCATTTATACGAAAATACTAATATTAAGAATTATTCAATTCCTACATCAAGAAAAATGAAGGGAAAAAGTTAAATCACTTCTAACACTAGTTTTTATTTCATGTCCCTCAAGATTACAAAATATTGTAATATTCTTGTCTTTCTTCATTTTACAACTAATGATTTCTCAATTGGTTGTACACGTGCAATGTAGATGCTCACACTAATTATTTTATGACTCATTTGAAATGACTTTTGAGAAGTTAAAATGAGTTTTTGAGACTTGAAAAACCTTTTGGACCCATTTGGCTAATTTTATGAAAATGCTCCTTTTAATTACAAGAGTTTTTAGAGGAATGTGGTTCAATATAACTTCCTCTAAAGTACTTATGGAAAAGAAAGCTAAAACTAAAATTAAAATAACTTTTTAGGAAGTTCTATAGGAAGCAAAATAAAAATAAAAAGTATTGTCAAACGAACTCTTAGATAAAATTGGTGGTTTTTCCAAAATGGAAATTACAGCCAGATAGGGTTTTAAAATTGCATTTTCATAAATCAAGAATCAAATTTAATAATTTAGAAATCAGGTTTAATTAATAATTAATATAATTTAAATAATTTTTTATTTATCACAACCACCCCCGCTTTTTACGTTAAAACTGGAGAGAGAGACTTTTAAATAAGTAAACACTATCTCCAATAACAGCTACATTTTCAAACCCTCCATCCCTCAATCAAAAAATTAAGCAAAAATCGCTAAATCTTCAAACTCTTCATCTCCCAAATTGGAACTATAACTCACGGTACATTATTCAACAATAGCGAAGGCAATGCAAATGCTTGTGACCGAGGCTTGTGACCGGGATTTGTGAGAAATGGTGTTAACAAGAAGTTGTGATTGGAAAGCACAATCCAAAGCCTGAGACACATCTAAAACTACACAAGGAAAAAGAAGAAGACTGAATGTGTCGAAGCGAATTCGTAAAAAAATTCTCAAATCTCCGATTGAATCGCGTTCGAATGCTAAAAAGGTAGTTCATGAAAAAAGCCACAGAACTCCGGTTCACTCACGGAAATTGAAATTGAAGAATGTAAGTTAATTTTGTGGTACTTTGTCAGTATGGGTAATTCATTTTTCAGATTTGTTGAGTCAGTTTGAATGTCAGATAAACAGCTGAATGCAGTCAAATTGGATGAAGATGTATTCTCCTATTCTGATGTAAGTGTTTAAATACGTTTTGTATGAACATATCATAAGGTCACGGGTCACATATTTGTGTACCAAGATCACAATTCACAGAATATGACAAGTCATAGCTCACATATTTGTGTGCATAAGTGATAGGTCACATACACGTGCACAACTCACAGGTCACAGATTTATATGCACATGTCACAACTCATTATGTTTTAGGTCACATATGAATGCTGATGAACTTTTTTTATTATTGCCGTAGCTTGAGATATATCATATTGTTTCGTCCGACTTGGAGATGGTAGCTCCATATATAGGTGGTGTTGGTGTTCCATACACCATACCAGTGCAACCACATATTCCAGCAAATGGACATTCCAATGTTGTAGGAAATGCAGGCACAAGTGGAACTATCCAATCAGATACAACCCAAACACGATTGCTAATGATTATTGATGGACGAAAATGTCATTCAAGTGTTGATAACGACGATGATGATTTTGTTGATCCATCACCAAAAAGACAGGACCTCGTCTTATTTCAAATCCCTGACTGGACAACAGACAACATATGAAAATTATCCGATAGGGCCCTAGACAAGTGACCTTCATACCCCAAACGAGCTACAAGCAACACATACAGATGATGGACCACAATCATATGTAAGTAATTTAAAATGAAAGTTTAAAGTCGTAATGCATTTGTCATGTGTTAAGAACCGTATGTCACTATCATAAGTCCATGACAGAATTGTGTAATGTTCAGTTACAATTGCTTGAACAGTTTAAGGAGTTGAATGGCCAAATATCTGAAATCTAGTCGAAGAATATAGAACTAATGGTGCACCTTAATGATGTCAAGTCACAGTTAATATCATTAAAGGGAGATATGAATAATAAGATAAATCAGATGATCCACATGCAAGGTGAGATTAAATTTGATATAGTGGATATAAGGTCTAACATGACTGTTCTATCTGATTCTGTAAATGTTTTGATTTCAAGTACGATGGATGCAATATTGAGAAAATCGAATGATAAGAACGACGAGCATAATGCTGGAGTTGAAGAGCAATTGGAGAAAGTAAGTTCAATTGTAAGCGTCAAAATGTTTCATGGTCCGTACTTGACATTTTACATTTATGTTATGTGTTCCATTCAAGTCACATACATTGAACAAACAAAGGATAAGAAAGGCAAGGGTAAGATGGATGCTACTGATGTACTCGAATACCCGTACTTTCCTCCGACCCAATCATTTGATTTGGGGATCTCATTAACTACAATCATTTCGAGCGCAGTCAACTTCAATGAGTTGTTTAAATCTAAAAAATGTAGAAAGCATGTTGATGCTGTTATAGTTGGTGTGATAAAGCAGACTGAAATTGATGATGAAGATGTTGTAACGAAGAAGACCAAAATTCATGACGAAGTGGTATTACATCCATTTTTGTACTCATTTTTTCATTGATCACAATACTTTTACAGGTCATATAGCTATTTTAAGCATCACATATTTGTGTTCAAATGTGATATGTCGCAAATTCATTCGCAAAGGTGACATGACACTTATTTGTGTACACGTCACATACCGCAAGGTCACATATTTATGTGCATAAGCACAATTGTGTCATATTACCCCTATCACCTTTGATGCTGTATCATTATGCAAAAATCATCTCCTTCTGCACTATTGTTTGGATTGCCAGTTAAGAGGGCTCCCAAGCCCACAAAAGTGCTACAGTCCCCATACATTACAAGTACAGGAAAATAAAGTAAACATTCAGATACTATTGTCGTTTTTTAGAACCATGACCAGTTGCGGATGAGGCTAATGTTGTTGCATTTAAGAATTGCTTCAACCGAGGTTACAAACCAAGAAGCAAGTATGTATAAGTCCAATTTAGTGTCATGTGCTTTTTAACTAATGTATCATCACATTTATACTAATTTTTTCGTGTTCATTTTTGTTTATAGAAAGAAATTTAATGAAGCAGATAATGTCATCCGTCCTTTTTTCATCGCTGGTTCGTTCCCTATGGGATCAAAAATATGGTGGCATGAGCTTATATATGTTCATAATCGTCTTTAAGAAGCAAGTATGTTTCATTTATGAACTGGCGATTACACATGCCATAAGTCACAGGTCACGGGTTATATGCACGGGTCACAGAACAAAGACTTGTATGCACAAATTACAAGTTACATATTTGAGTGCCAAGATCACAAGTCACAGGTCACATGTTCGTGTGCACAAGTGACATCTCACATACACGTGCACAAGTAACAGGTTACAGATTTATGTGCACATGTCACAGATTTAAGTACACAGTCCACAATTATGTGCACAAGTTACAGTTCATAGATTTACATACATAGGTCACAAGTTATAGACTTAGGTGCACATTTTACAGATCACATAATCATGTGCTCGAGTCACACATTAGTGTGCAGATATCACATGGTCATAACTCATTCTGTCTTGGGTCACATATGAATGCTGATGAACTTTCTTTATTATTTGGTAGCACATGGACGTGTGTTTATATTATCTACGACAATTTGCAACAAAAAGTCAGCGTGCTAAATTGAGTACTACAACGATCGATTTCTTGTTCCAGGCGAAGATATAAACATATTTCACCAATGCATGAAAGACATGAATATGATAATGACATATTCTTATATTAGTTAGAATTTAATCGTCCTTGGACAGAAGTTGACTATGTGCTGTTGCAAATTCTGTCCACAAATCGTGCCCATTGGATGCTTGGTTGTATGGAAATAAGAGATCATAAATTTTATGTATTCCATTCCAGCTAGAAGACGTATCGGGATAAAATGGCGAATGTTGGGACTAAACCATTTGCAAGAATTATTCCACATGTGATGACTGGATTGGGCATCTAAAAAAGAACACATGTTGATGCTGATGATCCAATAAATATGATGGTTTTGGTTGCTGATAACACTCCCTATCAATAGAAGGGGTATAGTTGTGACTTATTTTCAATTTACAAACATACTACTATGCTTACATTCTTATTTCTAATATACTACTATTTGAGTTGTTTTCACCCACAATTGAGGCATCTTTGTGATTAAGTATGCAGAGTATATGCTTTATGATGACATGAAGTCCATGCCAATGACATTTGATACTAGTTGAGCTAGGTTGGATATTGCTACATTACTCTTTAAACATAAGGAGATCAAGAAGCCAACAAAACTTGTGAAGCCAAATGGAGAGAGCATTGAAGTAGAGCAATAGTACAATGTCAATTTAGTGGCAAGTAGATGTGAAATGGTTTTGAATGTCAGAAATATGATACATGAGTATTTTGAATCATTTGTTGTCAATGTAATAGACATGCATTTCACATTTTGATTTCACAGATGTTACAGTTCAATGAAAACACAGATGTTACATCAACAATTGTTTTTTGATGTTATCAACAGGTCACAATTATGTTATTTTGTGAAATATGTTATCAACAAGTTTCATATTTTTTGTAATGTTATCAGCACGGTATGTTTCATTTACGAAATGGCATGTAGCAGAGGTCATAGGTCACGGACGCAGATTATATGCATGGCTCACAAAATAAAGACATTGTATGTATAGGTCACATGTCACATGTGTATGCCATGATCACAAGTCATAGAATATGACAAGTCACAGGTCACATATTTGTGTGCACAAGTCACAGGTCACATGCCTGCACAAGTCACATGTTGACATGTACAAGTCACAGTTTCATATGTACTAGTCACAAATATGTGCACTTACATGTCATGGATTTTATACATAGGTCACTGATTACAGACTTAGGTGCACATTTCACAGATCCACAGGTCATAAACAATTTCATAATATTTGAGATCACATATCACTGTCCAAAAGCACATATGGATTTATCAATTTATCATTTTCATCATTTTACAGATAACAATGTTAGGTCACATTTAAAGCGGGTCACAAATGTTTTAATTAGTTAACAAATAAATTGAAAATTTTATTTAAAAGTAATTATCGTTTCTCCGAGACACAACTTTCGAATGCGGATGTGATAGAATATGAAAAGTAATTAATGAAATAATGGGATCTATATCAAGAATATTGGTAACAATGAACTTCACGTTGGTATGTTTTGGTCTTATGGAATTAAGTTGGTGCACGTCCTACAATTGTGACCACTTTATTTGCAATGTCCACATTTCATTGTTTGTTTCCCCCTCACAAGACAATCTCTTCCTTTTTTCTGTTGGTCTTCCCGAACTCTGCTTTTGGATCGGTGATAATATGGCTATGCTTTTTTACTTCTTGAGTCACGGTCCATTTTTTTGGATTCCCGACTAGGTAAATAGAATCTTGGTATACATTCATATACATCTCTCGTGTGTAAAAGTACGAACAATAATCGTATAGATCTCCCTTCGTAGTTGCTATCACAGCCAAAGTGTGTGGACACGATATCTAATCAACTTGAAGCATCCTACATGTGCACGTACGCTACTCTAGGCTGACAACAAATGTTGAGCCCTCATTAGACACCGAAAATATTGTCTAGTTGGCAAGAGAAAGCTACATAGAGATACAACCAACATGTCAGGTCAGACATTAAAAGTTCAGTTTCATTACTAGGTCACATATATTGTGATGCAAAACTAATGGCCAACGATTATCGAACTAAGAGATTAAACACAAAGCAAGAGAAGAAAGAAGTAAAAGAGGAAGAAAGGAGAAGCAGAGAAGAAAAGACGTGAAAGAAAAGGAAAATTGTGGCAACGGCCAATCTCAATATTAATCATTCAACTACGAAACCATAATGTAAAACTTGTTTAAATAATGAAAACATGAAAACCTAATTAGGGTTTAGGCCAACCCACTATTACAAGCCCATTAACGATAAAACAGAAATAATGACAAGGTCCGATAATAATAACATAAATCCGAATGATAATAAAATAAATCTCACGATGTCCGCATCATATTGCATTTCATGTAACAAATGTAATAGTTACCCTCATGTTCTTCAAATCTATAATCATTTCTCTTATTAATTTATCGTACTTAGTAGACAATTTCGTGAAAGTACTATTTGCAGAGTCCCTATTCTTACAGAACCAAAATTTTACAGTTTGTCACAATGACTCCAACAAAGCCACAATAGAATAATTATTTGCTGGACTGCATTCACCGATTCCATTATATTAGATGTTATTGTAGAGTATATGTCATAGGTGTTCGCCTGTATGTGGAATCGTGATAACCTTTCTGGTCCAAATTTATTACAGTATAGAGAACATTTATATGAAGTGAGATCTACAACAACCATGACATTATTTAGTGATTGAAAGTAATAACTTACCAAGTAATCCCTAATCTTCTCGTTGCTTTTGTCTAACTGTTGTATATTGTACTCGAACTCTAACAACGTATATGTACACAAAGCTGTATTGAATGCTTGGGTTATGTTGTGACCTGATATTCCGTAATAGGATTTTAAGTTTTGTAGGAGATGATATGTGCAAATCCCATGATAGGTCCCTGGATAAACACGTTCCATTGCATTCTTGATACTGTTGTGACGATCCGATACAAAACATAGTACATTCCTACTTCCATAAGTAAACTTCAACTTTTCGAAAGACCAAGTCAAGAATTTATCATTTTCATTATCTCCAATTCCAACTGCAAGTAAGAATATACTGTTATTCGCATCTTGTGTACATGTTGTGAATAGTGTACCACCGTAGTGTTCATTCAGGTACGTGTCATCAACAACAATGACATGTCTACAATGGAGTCATCCTCTCATCGATGCACCAAGTGCCATGAAGCAGTACTTGAATCTATTGTATTGTCAACCTCTACTCATGTAACCATTTAAGGATTTTTCCATTCAAGCATGTAAAAGTAGCTAGGTAGCTGTCGAAATGAATCTGTAGGATCACCCCTGATCATTTTCAAAGTTTTTTCACAGGATCTCCAAGCTTTAACATAGTTCAAAGAAACTCCATAGGTATGTAACATGTTATTACATATATCGTTTAGAATGTGTATAGTACGCGATAATGTATACTTATACTTGATGAAAGAGGACACTACGGAAGTTGACACTTGACTGTGAAATCTTAATACTGTGTTTGAAGAACACGTGTGACCATCACTAATCTTTCTAATCTTAAAGAGCTCTATTTTCCCCAACCTTGAATATCTGCATATCCAATTACACACATCATGTGAACACTTGATAAGATATGTTCCCTTGTCTGATCGAACAACTAGAAATTCAAACATATTTTGTATGGCATAAAAACACATGCTCAATTTCAAAACCTCCTTAATATGAAACACATTGTGATCTTCTACACTACTAGCATCAGGAACGGATACTATCGGGACCACATGTTCATTTCTACTATTGCTTCACATATATCAGATGCTATTTCTTGTAACGAAAACAACTTTCCTCTAGAATTTACATTATCAGTAACTACCTTAACTGCTAGAAAACTAAGACACTGTTATCCACTTTCTAAATCTGTAATCTCAATATTTATGGAATATTTGGAAGGATCACGATCCATACCTTTGAGATTCATGTATGACAAAACATTGCTATCATACTTATTCTGACTTGAGGCAAATCAATTTTCAATCTGTAGTTGATTGTAACTGCCACCTTAGCAGGATCTAAACTGAATTATGTCATTACTGTGTCCACAAGCTTCACATAACTACAATTACAATCGAACAACACCAACGACAAATGTTCTCCAACCATCCAGTAAACGTGCATATAACCCATTTCTGTTGCAATACACAATATAAATGTCAGTCACAAGTACCATTATCAACACAAATCCATTAGAAACAGGACACAGATTACAATTACATATGAACCCATGGTCACATAGACACATTATGATCACAAATTTAAATCATGTTCACATATATAAATTCGGACACATAGATGTTTAGGTTCATAAATTGTCGGGCGTCTATTTTCCGTAATATATGATTGTGACCTAGTTCACATTATTACAAAAAAAAACCCTTCATATAAACTGCTATCCAAAATATTGGTTATACATTTCGATCACAATGATAAATGTTGACGTATATGTGAAACCACGGTCACATAGACATATTACGATCACGGATTCAATTCATGTGGTCACATAGATGTTCTGCGTTGCAATTCATAAACATGATGGCCATAATTACAGTAAATCTAACGTCACAGGATCAATTATGTTCACAAACTCACACACATTCGTGCTAAACAATATATCCGGTGTTGTCTTGCTATTTCAATCATCATTTCGTAATATGTGTTGTGACCAATTTCACATTACGACAATTATGCTACCTTCCTGTCAATTGCGATTCAAAATAATGTAAAATAAACGTAGGAATTTCATAGGAACGCGTAAACTTATATGCCCAATTTATTGTAGAGTTCAAAGATCCTTCACCTGAAGCGCAGTAACTTTTGTGTTTGGCCCTTTGAATTCAGATTAGTCATGACCTCTTTCTACGAATGATTTCTAAATGCAGCGAAGAATGGCGTCATTTTGATATTTGTGGCCTCTTTTGGAAGTGACGATGAGATGTTTTATGAGAAATCTGTTTTTGAAATGGTAACTGAATGCATGATTTCAGAAACTATATTTAATCATACTTAATTTATGTATATTCTATATATAATAATTAATATATATTATATATTCATTAAAAACCTGATTTTAGAAAATACAAACAATATTCAGGAAATTTGAAATGATGTATATATACTAAAAACCTGGGTTATGTATTATTTCCTTTTTCAAATTAAAATGCATTTTTTGGAAATGGTCTTATTAGGTGGTTCAGGATAGTCCTCGATCCAGGGATTGATATTTGGGTCTGCATTGGCCCGTCAACTTGTCAATGGGCCGATGAGAAATGATTTGCCAAATAAGAGGACTAGTTTGGACCATAAATGTGCAATTAGCCCATTTATCATTGGTCAGTCCTAGACTATTAATATTTGGGCAGGCTCGACCCATCAACCCACCAATTTTGCAAGCCAATCCCAATCAACATGTCAAATTAGAGGATAGGTTTAAACTTTAAATGGAAAATTAGCGTGAACTAGCCTACTTTAGTCTAGGTCTCGACCCGGGGTTAATATTAACTACTTTGTTTTAATTATAATTTTTTTTAATGAGAATGTTACCTGAAAAACTGAATGATTTTATGAAAGTGTTGAAAAGAGAAATACTTGAAATCAAGATAAGTAACGTTGGAAATGGGTTTATCAAGTTGGTTTTGACCAACTTTGACAAATATTTGAGTAATCAGTTTTTATGGGATTATAGTTGAACTCGTGCTATTCTATAATGAATGTTCATAGTATGTTTGGTTTCTCTAAATCGTTTGTGTGAATGAAAAATTAGAGCAAAAGGTTAAAAACTTGAAACTTGGATTTGGTGATTTGAGGGAAATCGAAGAGACATTTTTTTTTCTTCACATTATTTGGAACTTGGGCTTAGGTCTCAATGAGTAATACTAGTCTTTGGAACAAATGAAAATTATATCAATATTTATATTAAAGCTGGCATAACTAATAATAACTAAGGCTATCTGCACTTGGTTTGATTTACAATAATCCTTTTGACAATAAGTAATGTTATTTAATATTATTAGTGCTTAGTACCAGTCTATGTGTCAATTAGATGTCGTTAAATAATAAGTTCATTTAAATGCATTAATTAAAAATATCTATTTGTTTGAAAACAAAAATTACTAAACAATATTATATAAATTATTTAACAGAGTTCAAATAATATATTTAAAAATTCTTATATTTGGAGAACAAAAATATGACATAATGAGGTATAACAAAAAAATAAAGGCGGAAAGTAAGACCAATCAACCCTATCTTCTAAGGGACTAGTGGCCTTAGTTAGTGTGTGGGCAACTTGATTAGCCGATCTCCTAACCCAGTGAAAATTGGGATTCGGGAGGTCTCTAGCAAGAAGTCTGTACTCTTCAATTAAGATACCAAAATAGGAGTTGTCTACTCCTTTATTCTGTAGAGCTGTGTAGACCAAGGGGGCATCCATTTCAACTGTTCTAACCTCGAAGAAACTAGATTTTAGCAAAGCAGTACCTTACAAACCCCCAAAGCTTCAGCGATAAGTGGATCAACAATTCTTTGTACTGGAACAATTCTGGCAGCAACAAAAGACCCCAAATCATCTCGAATCACCAGGCCAAGCCCAGCCTTCCCTTGATTTTCAAAGATGGTCGCGTCAACATTAAGTTTAAAGGAGCCCATTGGGGGTGGTTTCCACTTATCATTCTCTAGTAGGTTAGATGTAGCTATGGGCGGTCTTAGGGGCTGATTAGCGTCGTGCCACTACTAGAGGAAGTTTTTTGCAATAGCTACCACATTTAGCACTGTATAGGATTTATCTTTCCAAACTGTCTCATTTCGATTCATCTAAATGGCCCAGCTAATCATAGCGATAATCTCTTGTTCTTGTTGATGACTTTCGAGGGTGGCTGTAAGCTACTCTTTAAAATTAGTAGCCATATGGGATGAACTGTCAACTCCTACTGCCTCCCAGACTTTCTGAGCAAATTCACAAGATACGAAAGTATGAGAAATAGTTCTTCGTGCAGTAGGCAAACTGGGCAGTGGCTATCAATGTCAACTCTTTTTGCCCTCAATTGATCAATTGTTAGGAGTACATTCAATGATGCCCTCCAAATTAATTTTGAACCTTAGCTGGAACTTTATAGTTCCAATGTTTGCTCCAAAAACTCTCTGTAACTGCGTGAGAATGTAGGAAGGAGTCCTCCATCAAATGTTTATAGCCACTTTTAACCATGTAAACACCCTTTTTATCATGGGTCCAAATTATGCGATCCTCTCTTCCGAAGGTGGTTAGAGGAATGTTCATGATCTGACGACGATTTTCTTCATTGAAAAGATCAACAAGAAGATTAAAATCCCACCCGTTCTCGCCTGCTATGACAAGTTGATCAACAGTGGCATCTTCATTGCTTGGAATCGGTTCTGATGTAACAAACCCATGATTGGGATTAGGGAGCCGGGGGTCGTGCCAAATTCTAACTGAGGAGCCATTTCCCACTCGAAGTCTACAACCATCTTGTAGAAGAGGTTGGGAAACAAGTATACTCCGCCAGATGTAGCTCATCCTATATCCAATATTAGCTTCCAAGAATGATGTCGAAGGAAAGTAGCGTGCCTTATAAATTCGAGCTACTAGGGATGTTGGCTGTATTATACGCTTCCAACCAAGTTTGTCGAGAAGAGCTATGTTTGTTTCATGTAACTTTTTAAAACCTATACCCCCTTTGGATTTTGGGAGGTAAAGTTTATCCCATGCAGTCCAATTAATTCCTCTATTCCTCCCTTGATTAGATGGCCACCAGAATTTATTAATAACTCTCTCGAGTTCTTTATAGAGTTGATTTGGGATCAAGAACACGCTCATGACAAAATTTGGGATATCTTGTGCAACGGTCTTGATAAGAATTTCTTTTCCCACTTTAGATAGGCTCTTCTCTTTCCATCTTTGCACTCGTTGCCACACCCGATCTTTAATGAAAGAGAACCTCTCTCTTCTTCCTCCCAATAATAGATGGCAAACCAAGGTATTTATCATGTCCTTGGAATGCCTGGACCTCCAATATAGTTCGAAATAGCGGCTTGCCTTTTCAAATCAACGTTTCTACTGAAGTATAAGGTGGACTTATGATAATTGATGGATTTGCCAGATTCCACTTCATAACTGTGTAGTAGTTCCTTAATCACATCACTTTCCCTCATATTAGCTCGAAAGAATAGTAAGCTATCATCTGCAAAGAAATGATGAGTAAGAGAAGGGGCATTACGTGCAATTCTACAACCGTGGATAGCACCCGAGGCCTCTTTGGACCGAATGAGAGATGATAATCCTTCTGAGCAAAGGATGAATAAATATGGTGATAAGGGACAACCTTGTCGCAAGCCTCACTCCGGAATGATAGGACCAATATCGACTCCCCCATGAACAACATGATACCGTACCATTGAGACACACAGGACGATCAAATCAATCCAGTTTTGAGGAAAACCTATGTGAGTCATCACGTACTTCAAAAAGCCCCATTCAAGGCGATCATATGCTTTGCTAATGTTAATCTTGAGGGCGACCATTTTGTGTTGTCCACTATGCTTTTTCTTCATATGGTGGAGAGTCTCAAATGCCAACATAATATTATCATTTATGGAACGATCGAGAACAAATGCACATTTAGTCTCCGATATGGTTTCCGGCAGTATCAACTTGAGCTGATTGGTGAGGGTTTTAGCTAGTATCTTATACATAACATTGCAAAGAGATATTGGTCTAAAATCCTGCATAGTTTCAGGGTTGACTTTCTTCTGGACGAGAACTATTGAAGTGTTATTCAAGCATGTGGGGAAAGTACATGTATTAAGGCAATGTAAGCACAAAGAGATAACATCATTACCAACGACATACCATAAGTTTTGATAGAAAGCCGGGTTCATGCCATCCGGTCTCGGAGCCTTGTCGGGGTGCATGTCGAAAATAGCTTTACGAATTTCTTGAGCTGTAAACGGGGCTGTCAGTATTTCGTGGTGATCATCCAAAATTCGAGCATTTATACCATTCACAACTAAACCCGGAGCGTCACTTTGTGTTGATGACTTGAAGAGATGGCGAAACAATCAGAGATGGTGTCATGAATGGCCAATGTATCTAAGAGCCAATTACCATCCTTGTCTTTGAGGTGTTGAATCATGTTCAACTGTCTGCAAGATGAAGCAGCCTTGTGGAAGTATTTTATGTTGGAATCGCCATCTTTAAGCCAAAGCTTCCTGGAGCTTTGTTTACAAAAAATATTGATTGTAATTTTAATGGTAAAATTAAAAGATAATAAATGAAATTCAGGTGACATAATAAATCATAATAATTACAAACCCAATTATAAAGGTTGAGCCCCAACCTTGAAGGCCTCCACCGCCCCGTCCCTAGATACAAACTCAATTATAAATATGCTAGGGAATTGGACGAAGAAATGAAGTTATTATATATCTTTGAATTGATTTGTGAGAGGAAAAAAAATGTAATTATTTTTTTGTTACTATGTTACTTTATATTATTTGAAATTTCTTATTTAGTTGACATAGCAATGACTCGAAAGTTGATTCAATAATCCCATCCTTAGAATCAGTGATCCTATGGTTTGTCTCGTAATGACTAAATCGAATCTGATAACTATGTTTAAAAATAGGTTCGGTTCAAAATTAACATGTGCAGTTCGTGACTCGTGTGCACGTGGACAGTGAATTCTAGGATTGGACTTGGCCCAATTTTTTTTTAATAAATAAAATAAAATATTTTATTTTTAATTTGTTTCAATTAAATTAAACTTTCAATTGACAATCTTTTCTTTCAAAAGGAAATGTCCTTTTGGAATAATATAGTCCATAACTGATGTTTTTTCAAACAATTTTTTCAAGTGGTGTCCTTTGAGACGTAACTTTTTCCTTATATAATATGTATATTTGTTATAGAAAGATAGAAAAGGAGAAGAAACTATAAAATTCAATAGACTAGTATGTTTAATTAAGAATCAAAACCTCATATTTATATGAAAGAATTATGAATACAATGAAAATAAGAAATAGAGTTGTAGGGTTATAATTGCCATTCACATATAATTTACAATATTCTCCCTTGAATGACACATTATAAAATATCTACCTCATTAAAACAAAATCAAGAAAATTTAGTGCGACAAAACTTGATAGAATGAAAAAGAGTACAGTTACTTCCCCTATTTTCAATTATTGTATCAATTCATTCTTATCTTGTACGTCAATGTCTTCAATATTACAAATTTTGGTGAATTATGTCTCATGTTGTCTTTTATAGTTTTCAAATAACATGGTCTTCATACGAGATATTTATCATTCTTTGATGATTATAGTAATATAATGATTCGCAAAATAGCATTGTTGATCTCTTCGTGAGTCTCGTATATATTAGAGTATTATTTTGAGGATGAATATCTTTCATATTGTGGACATTCATTAAACCAATAATATATCTCGTTAAAACCTTATTAGAAAAAACCTTGTGAGAAAAATCTTAATGAAACAAAAAAAAAATACATTATTCTTTTAAGTATGCTACAACAGTTGTCTCATTAAAAATATTGTTAGAAAAATCCAACGGGACAAAACCTTGATCAAGGAAAAAAATGTACAACACATATTTACTCCCATCATAATAATATTACTTGATTTATGATTCAAGCATATTAAATCCTTTGATAATATGGATTTGTGATTTCAACAAACAAGATTTTTGCGAAATTCACTCTGCTAAGAGTCATACATTACATATTATAACTTTGTTTTTCTCAATTGTTTTTTGCAAAAGTATACATTTTTAGATTTTTGGACCGAAAGTCCAGAAATTTCGGGGTTCTCTAGTAAATTCAATTTAGGATTGTGTCCATTTTATCTGGTTAATCTTTACTTCGATCGATATATTTCAACGCATTTATTTCGATTTCTTGCTTTATGATGCAGTACATCGTATGAAAAAATGTTGTCGATACTTTTTTTTGTTTTCGATTCTATTCTTTTCTATAATGATATAATTTATTGAGATATCTCAATTTTCAACATATCAGGTATCTGAACCTTTTCTGAGGTTTTATAATTTTTTATATCTAAATATTTATCAAGAGTATATGCATCTTTAATGGGTCCATCTTTGCTAATTGTTCCATTCATTTAGAGACTTTTTGTATTATAATCGAATATCATTACGCTTCAGATATGCCATAAATGTAATAAATATAATATTAACTAATTGTCATTCAGGACGTTAATTTGAGTTGGAGCAATTATAACCGGTTTGAAAGATATTATTGATCTCTTTGTTCATCAAATGTATCTAAATGAATTATCATTCAAACTTCTAGTTCGAATTATCTTTTGCAAGGATTTAAATAATGATACGTTTATACATTATTTATAGTTTCTTAGTTAATTCCCTTAATTATGGGATAATTGTCCAAACAAATTGATAATCAATAGAATGCGTTATAAAATATCACTTGTTTGATATAAAGGTTCAAACTATTCATTTATTCTCATCATTCTTTATTTTCCATCCCAATGCATTGTGATTGATTAATTTTACATATGTTGTATTATCAAAATAATTAGATGAAAAAAAATAAAATTAAGCTCTGACCATAAGCTAAGTTATAACGCATAAAATATAATATTGGTATGATGCATAATAACTTTCTATTTATAGAAACTTAGACTTACGACTAGTATTAACAAGATACATCTTCTTGATTGTATAATCTGAAAATTATGCTCATAATTTAAAATTTGAATAGTAATTTCGCAAACTCCAAGTTGCAAACAATATACAATCATCTAGTAGATGTATCAAATCTATTAGCTATAAATAATATTTAAATGGTCATTGTGGATGGCGACGATGTCCCATATATCACTCTAATTAATTTCTATAAATATACAAAATTCACTTCATATTTTAACTAGTGATGATTGATTATTAATTCTTAATAAAGAGAACAAACATAATATAAGAGTTTATTGGATCAAAAAAAATTCTGGTTCTTCATTAAATGTTTGAATTCTCAATTTCGCATTGTTAATATTGATACAGTGAGGGTCCCAATTGGTCTTCCCAAATAATAATACATTCAGTAATTGAACTTCTATATCAATATAATGTTTGTCTTTTGAATAATTATTCAATCAGACAAAAAATATAGTTAATTCTCGAAAATATTATTAATCATGATATAATCATATAAAAATCATTGTTTACATGGCACGAGTAGTATGTTTTTCTTTAAGGATAAACACTCATTTAAAATGATATATTTTTCGAAACATGTATTACTTTAGGAGTACGTTGTATTTACTATTGTTTTTCAAGAAACAATACATCAATATTCTTTTAAAATATTAAAATTTTAATGTCATGCTCTTCAAGAGCAATAACATATTATTATTTAAAATATAAATTATGTAAATATTTACTCCCCAAGAACAAAAACATAATTTATGTTAGATTTTGCTTAATTATGCTCTTCGGGAGCAAGTAAATTTTAACTAGAATATCAATAATAATGTACTACTTCAGGGGCAACAATATTTTATAATAGACATATATACGATTCCTAAATTCTAATATTTTGAAAATCGGATCGGACCGATCGGTTCAACCAAGAAAAACTTTTCTCACCAAACCCATGGGAAAAACTTTTCCTCAAAAATCAAGAAAATGTGGAAAACTAATTACATGGTAAATTTAGTCAATCAAACATGCAAAAAGATGGAAATGGAATTTGATTTCTATTTTCCATGGAAAACATAGCCCAATCAAAAAGGGTGTTAATGTTATTGACTTATTTTACATTATATGCAATTGGATTGAGCAACGCTTGACTTTGTTGGTTGTATTTCATTATTTTTGTTAATTAATATGTTTTGAGTAAGTAATAATCTAATAACGTTTTTTTTAACCTTGCTTCTCATTCTTTTCTATTTTTTATACATTTATTTCTTTTAATTTTTTAAATATACCCGATTCGACCCATTAACCTTTGATCCATTTTTTTGGGCCGATGCCCGGTCCGATTTTAAAACTATGCGAAATTCATAAACCATACTAGTATAAACAAGAACGAGATAATTAATTGAATGATGAGAACAAAATTAAATAATTAATTAGGAGAAAAGATAAAGCACATGTAAAATATTGGTTTGAATTTATTATCGTGAATTCAATTTAAAAAGTAGATATGTCAATGTAAAATTTGCATAACAAAAAAATTTGTTCAACCCGAAATTCATGGGGCCCACTCCGAACAGGGCAGAACCTATCCCTCTAATCGGGTAAACGGGGAGTCATTGCCCCGAAACGGGTACGAGAATCATGATCCCCGCCCCACTACCGAGTCCCGTTTAAAGTTAATTTTAAATTGAAGTTTTTTATCAAACAAAAATAATAGATTTATTATATTTTTAAAATGAACATATGTTGTTTCTAACAAATTGGTAAAAAGTTATAAGGTTGTGTTTGATACACAACAAATTCCATGGAAAATAGAAAAAGTTTTCCATTTTTCAAGAAATGTTGTGTTTGATTGCAAAAATTTGGCCAAGAAAATGTTTTCTACCCCTCTCCCCACGCGCCGTCTTTCTTGGTTTTTGGGGAGGTTCTGACCTTTTTTTTTTTTTTTNAAAAAAAAAAAATCATTTTAATGGACAATTTTCATGTCAAACGAAGTCAAAACGAATACTAAACTTTGGTGAAAAAATAGTTTTCAAGCAATTTTTATTTTTTTTCAAACTTTTTGGCAATCTTAACAAATTTCATAAACAATTCTAAAACAAAAAATTATTTTAATGGACAATTTTCATGTAAAATAGAGTCAAACGTAAATAAAAAGATCCAAAATTTTTAAAAAAATTCAGATGGAAAATTATACCAATCAAACACACTTAATCACAATTTCCAGAAAAGTCTTTTCCATATAAAACATTTTCTTTCCACCCTTGCAATCAAAAGGACCCTAATATTTACTAAGTAAAGACATGAAAAAAATAAAAACAAAAAAAAATGGGGCGATAAATAGAGCAAGAGACATGCCCCGCCTATATCCCGCTTTAAACGAGTATAGGAATGAGACAATGTAACAAAAATACTCGATGGGACGAGGGTGAAAATGGCCAACCCGTCTCATACTCGCCCCATTACCATCCCTACTTTTCCCCTTAACGTGAATTTGCTTGATTTCATAATTGATTAATGCAAACAGATACAGATTAAAAACATAATCATTGCTTCTTCAATAAAACATAATAAGTATGTGTATAATAAAATAATCATTGCTTATTCAAGAGCAATGAATCTAAATTTTTCCGCAATATCGAAATTGTAATATCATGTTCTTCTAGGACAAGTAATATTTCCCTGAAATATTAGAATAATATATATATATTTTTTCAAAATCTCCATAATGGAAGTGTAAATTGTATTTTCTCATAAAAGCTCAATTAGAAACAAATTCTATTAAAAATATAATACGAAAAAATATTTTACTTTTTCAAGAGTAATAATACAATATTTTTTTAAATATTATAAGTGTGAATTAGTGTTTCTTTAGGAGCAACAAAATAATAAAAATATCATAATCCTTTTCAACTAATGCTACAATATTTTTCTGAAATATTGATTTAAATTGTTTCTTTTCAAAAATAATAATACAATATTCTTGTGAAATATTGATTTAGATTGTTTCTTTTCTAGAACAAATAATAAAATAATCTTCTAAAATATTGATTTAGATTGATTCTTTTTAAGAACAATAATACAATATTACTATAATATTGAATGAAAAATTTACATTCACATAAATATTTATTTATCATAAATTGGTATAGTTAAATCGATATAATCAAATTGAATAACTATACTTCTTTGTTATAAAATTTAAAATTAAGTTAATAATAAACTTTTCTTTGAGCAGATTAAAAGATTTTCTTTAAATCTTTGTAAACTCAACTGGCTAGAATTTCTTTTCTTTCTTTGATGGAATGAAAAAATTCCACTTCAACTAGTTAAAGATTGAAAAGTAAAAAAATAAAAATAAATCTTTCTAACTCAATTTGTTAGAATTTTCGTTCAGATACCGTGTTAGAGAGAGAGAGAGAGAAGAAGAAGAAGAAATTAGAGAAATCAATAAATTCGTGTGTTTTATTAAAAACCAAAATCACATATTTATAGAAAATTGTTACTGGCTTTTTTGGGACCTTCTACTTCGTCCATCCACCTCATCCGCCACATGGGCAAACTGATTTGATGTGCTCGTGTTGCGGCCGAGGTGAATTCACGTCGGATGAACTGAACTGAAAGCTCTATCATCTCACATCGTAGAAGAGTCGAACCGAACTGAAGGCACGGTTGCCTCACTTCGTAGAAAAGCCGAACTCATCCGCCATTTACGGCAGATGCAAAGGCCTGCACTCCGTATTCCTCAGCCTCACAATTTGCCTCACCTCTCCCATACCAAGATCTTTTGTGAGATCTACCCAAAATCAAGTTCCTGACTGATTGATGAGACGTGTGGAGGGCTACAAACGGTCAACTCAACTGCTATGTCAGAAAGCATTTAATGTCACCAACCTATAGATGGACAAATTGATGTCTAGGAGAGGACGGCCCTTCCGAGATCTAAAGTCACGTGCCCCACCATCCAACGGCTCTCCTCTTCCGCTCTCTAGTATATAAATTCCCTCTCCATAATGAAGAGGGGTTTCGGTTCCCTTTTTAAGATCTACACTTAGTCTTTGATCTCCATTCACTGTATATTTACACATATTCTCAACCACGTCCTCGGTGATCACTTCATAGCCGAGCAACATTTTCCAGTTGACTGAAATACTGACTTGACCATCGAAGTGCTCGCGGTCACTTCCACCCCTATCGGAAAGGGCCACAAGTGATTGACAGTGTGCTGCCACACACAGGGAGGAGCATACGTGAAGACTTATTCTGTTGGCCACGTGTTGGAGCCATTTTTCGAGGTCAACAGATTGGTGCTGTCTGTGGAAAACTTACGGTAACCACGAGTTTTCCACGAAATAAAAAGCTTATCGGAATATTTTGTGGATATTCCCCCTTGAAAAAGGGATTTGTTCTTGAAGAAAGAAAAAGTAGAAGCTGTAGATTAAGTCTACATTATTTGGGAGAAGAGAACTTGTAGCTCCAAACCAATGAGTTCCAACAATGAAGAAGTGAACCCATAGAGGATGAAGGAAATTCTGAAGAAGATATCATCCAAAATAATATCGTATCAAAGGCCACATCATCGATGTCGAAACGATAGAAGAACTGATGTGCGACTAACTGCCTAGGTGGCTCAAATGCTACAATATGAAGGATCATCTTAGAATCCCTCTCCGGTGATTTCTTCAGGACTTAAATAAGAAAACCCCCTAAAAGGCCATTGAAGAAGAGACTATTGGAAGATCCTTTTTGCAAAAAGGAGGCCTCTAAAGAAGATGCCTTGAAGGGAAAATCCCTGAAAAATGGGTCATGTTTGGGGAATACAAAAGGCCTAACCTTGCCTAGGCTCCTTGACATTTCAAAGGCATCATCCTTGTCTTTTCACTTCGAGCGTGCAAAGGCCGTATCCTTGCTTAGGCACCTCAACCTTGCAAAAGGTCTCAACCTTGCCTAGGCTCCTTGACGTTTCAAAGGCATCATCCTTACCTTTTCACTTCGACCGTACAAAGGCTGCATCCTCGGCTAGGTACATCGGCCTTGCAAAAGGTCTCAACCTTGCCTAGGCACTTTGGCATTTCAAAGGCATCATCCTTGCCTTTTCACTTTGACTGTGGAAAGGCCACATCTTCTCCTAGGTAAGTGCAAAAGGCCTCAACCTTGCCTAGGCTCCATGGCGTTCCAAAGGCATCATCTTCAAAAGGCCTCAACCTTGCCTAGGCTCCATGGCGTTCCAAAGGCATCATCTTTGCCTTTACACTTCGGTCGTACAAAGGCTGCATCCTCGCCAAGGCAGCTTGGCCTTGCAAAAGGACTCAACCTTACCCAGGCGCCTTGGCATTTCAAAGGCATCATCCTTGCTTTTTCACTTTGGCCGTACAAAGGCCACATCCTCACCAAGGCACCTCGGCCTTGCAAAAGGCCTCAACCTTGCCTAGGCTCCTTCGCGCTTCAAAAGCATCATCTTTGCCTTTTCACTTCGGCCGTGCAAAGGCCTGCATCCTTGCCTAGGCATCTTGGCCTTGCAAAAGGCCTTAACCTTGCCTAGGCTCTTTGACGTTTCAAAGGCATCATTCTTGCCTTTTCACTTCGGCCGTCCAAAGGCCGTATCCTCGCCTAGGCATTTTGACCTTATAAAAGGCCTCAACCTTGCCTAGGCTCCTTGGCGTTTCAAAGGTAACATCCTTGCCTTTTCACTTCGGCCGTACAAAAGCCACATCCTCGCCTAGGTACCTCTACCTCACAAAAGGCGTCGACTTTGCCTAGGCTCCTTGGCCTTTCAAAGGCATCATCATTGTCATTTCACTTTGATCGTCTAAAGGCCGCATCCTCGCCTAGGCACCTTGGCCTTACAAAAGGCCTCAACCTTGCATAGGCTCCTTGGCATTTCAAAGGCATCATCCTTGCCTTTTTCAGTTCGACCATGCAAAGGCCGCATCCTCGCCTAGGTACCCCGACCTTGCAAAAGGCCTCAACCTTGCCTAGGCTCCTTAGTATTTCAAATGCACCATCCTTGCCTTTTCACTTCGGCCATACAAGGGCCGCATCCTTGCCTAGGCACCCCGACCTTGCAAAA
Source organism: Fraxinus baroniana (assembly GCA_903798355.1). Classification (NCBI taxonomy): domain Eukaryota; kingdom Viridiplantae; phylum Streptophyta; class Magnoliopsida; order Lamiales; family Oleaceae; genus Fraxinus; species Fraxinus baroniana. The sequence goes on along the minus strand of CAIGRO010304218.1, from coordinate 305 downwards.
GGCCTCAACTTTACCTATGCTCCTTAGCATTTCAAAGGCATCATCCTTACCAATTCACTTCGGTAGTACAAACGCCGTATCATCGCCTAGGGACCTCGAACTTTGCTTCTTCAGCCAGGACTTCGCATTGCAACAACTTTACTCAAAGTAACCAATGCTCACCACTTCGTCCTTTAGCTGGAACTTCGCTTCTTCAGGTAGGACTTCCCTTTGCAACAACTTTCCTCAAAGTTGCCAAGGCTCATCACTTCGTCCTTCAACTAGGACTTCGCTTCTTCAGCTAGGACTTCTCTTTGCAACAACTT
>CAIGRO010304185.1:0-10582 GCA_903798355.1 Fraxinus baroniana | reverse complement strand
TTAAAAAAGAATACTTTCAAAACATTAGAATATTGAACTTTTAAGAAATACATTAGAATATGTGCTTTCCTAACCTTGAAAAAAGAGTACCATGGCTTCACATTTTCCTTCTCTTATGGTGAGTTATGAATAGTGACATTAATCACAACATCTCTATATAGTCGAAGACAAGCGTGTAAGACCCTATGGAAGTAAAAACTTAATGTTTGACTAGATCTAAAGAAAGTAAAACATCCAGCCCGATTACGTTGGTCATGCTCAACCGTGTTTACGTGGAAAATTTGGTCACGTGATAAAAAATAGGAAAATATTTTCCATGAAAAATAATATCAATCAAACAATACAAAAATAAAAATTTGGATGAAAAAAAGACATTTTCGATGAGAATTATTGACAATGAAGCACACCCTTAATCTATTCGTAATTAAACTGTTTACCCTCGCATATCAGTGTTGTTTATAAGTAACCATTTTGAATCCCCAATTTCTAGGTTTTCAATTCAATACTAAAAAAAAAAAAAATGTCGAAACGAAAATTCGGATTCGAAGGGTTCGGCATGAATCGCCAAGCTACGTACAACTTCGAGCGATCCTCAGCTCCTCAACGGCTCTACGTTCCTCCGTCGTCTCGCTCCTCTGGAGGCAGTCACGACAATTATGAAGACACTGACCTTGACAACATCGAGTACGCCGACGACCGTGAAAATGACAATGGTGCCGCCGGCGGCGATGATGAGATTGATCCTCTGGATGCGTTTATGGAGGGTATACATGAGGAGATGAGGGCGGCGCCGCAACCGAAGGCAAAGGAGAAGTTGGATAAGTATAAAGATGATGAAGAGGAGGATCCGATGGAGAGTTTTTTGAGAGCGAAGAAAGATGTAGGATTACAATTGGCTGCGGAGGCTCTTCAAGCGGGATATAATTCTGATGAGGAGGTCTATGCCGCGGCTAAGGCGGTGGATGCTGGAATGCTTGAGTACGATTCTGATGATAATCCTATTGTTTTGGATAAGAAGAAGATTGAGCCTATTCCTGCTCTCGATCATAGCTCGATTGATTACGAGCCCTTCAACAAGGATTTCTACGAGGAAACGCCCTCCATTTCTGGTAATTGAACGGTAGCCTAGTATTTTACCCTACACTTCTAGTTTGTGATTTTTCTTTACTTTCGTTCTCATAGTGTTAGCACCCATTTGGCGAGCTGAGGGTCAAGATAATTCAGGAAAAAGTAGGTTTTACCTAGGTACCTGTGGTTGCTGTTTAGTAACTTTTTTTATATTCACAAAGATGGCGTTGATTATATGAAGTTATAAATAAAAGCAAACATGACAATACACCTCTCATAGAATCAAAGGACTGGGTTGTGATTAGTAATTAAGCATACTTTCAGATACTTTAACTGTGGGGAACTGTTTTTTTAGTTAGCTAGTATATATATATATATATATATATATATATATATATATAAGATGTACTGTCTATGAGAAGAACTAGAATCTGCTTAAGAATTTGTAAGATGCAGCATTTTCTAGTTCAAGGGGAGAAAAAAGAATTCCTACAGAAATTTCTAGTTGAAGGAAAGAAAGTGTTTGTCTTTTGTCCCAATTCAATGTCTCACATACTGATTCCTTTTCCTTATCTAGATATGAGTGACCAGGACGTTTCTGAGTACAAGAAGAGCTTGGCCATTCGCGTGTCGGGTTTTGATGTTCCAAGACCTGTTAGAACTTTTGAAGACTGTGGTTTCTCTGTGGAGCTAATGAAAGCCATAGCAAAACAAGCATATGAAAAGCCCACTCCAATACAGTGCCAAGCTTTACCCATTGTGCTTTCTGGAAGAGACGTCATTGGAATAGCCAAAACTGGTTCAGGAAAGACTGCATCCTTNAGCCAAAACTGGTTCAGGAAAGACTGCATCCTTTGTGCTTCCCATGATCGTCCATATTATGGATCAACCTGAGCTTGGAAAAGAAGAGGGCCCCATTGGAGTAGTATGTGCACCTACTAGGGAACTAGCTCATCAGATATATTTGGAAGCTAAGAAATTTGCAAAGGCACACGGGATTCGCGTCTCTGCTGTTTATGGTGGAATGTCTAAACTCGATCAGTTCAAGGAGCTGAAGGCAGGATGTGAGATAGTTGTTGCTACTCCAGGGAGGCTGATAGACATGATAAAAATGAAGGCATTGACAATGTTGAGAGCAACCTACTTAGTACTAGATGAGGCTGATCGCATGTTTGATCTTGGTTTTGAGCCACAAATTAGGTCCATTGTTGGCCAAATAAGGCCAGATCGACAAACCTTACTCTTCTCAGCGACCATGCCGCACAAAGTTGAAAAACTTGCTAGGGAGATACTGACTGATCCTGTAAGAATTACTGTGGGAGAGGTTGGTGTGGCCAATGAAGATATCACACAAGTCGTTCAAGTAATTCCATCAGAGGCTGAGAAAATGCCTTGGCTCCTTGAAAGGCTTCCTGCCTTGATAGATGAAGGTGATGTTCTAGTTTTTGCTTCAAAAAAGAACACAGTGGATGAAGTTGAATCACAACTTTCACAGAGGGGTTTCAAAGTTGCAGCTCTGCATGGTGATAAAGATCAGGCTTCTCGAATGGAGATACTGCAAAAATTTAAATCTGGAACATACCACGTTCTCATTGCAACTGATGTTGCTGCTCGTGGTCTTGACATCAAGTCAATTAAATCTGTGGTCAATTTTGATATAGCAAAAGATATGGACATGCATGTCCATCGAATTGGAAGGACAGGTCGTGCTGGTGACAAAGATGGAACTGCTTTCACTCTCATAACACACAAGGAGGCCAGGTTTGCAGGTGAATTGGTTAACAGTTTAATTGCTGCTGGCCAAAACGTATCTTTGGAGCTAATGGATCTCGCCATGAAGGTAATTTCAACTTCATGCATAATTTACACAGCCATGGTATATATTTCATATTTCCCATTGTTTTTAATTGCATAAAATGATTTATATACATGTATTGCACACCAGAAATCATCTCGTATTTTGTTTAATTTTTGGATAGTTGAAGTAACTAAAATCTGGAGCTAAAGAGAAATTTAGATGCTGCTTGATTAAAGCATTAAAACACCTACCATGTTACAAAAGGTTTCCTCCTTTGGCATCGATTCATCCAATTCTACCAAAAACGGGCACTTATTAGAAGTAAAATTATTCAAAACTCAAGTCATAAGGGAAATCACGTAACTACTAATATGCATATGTATCTTTTAACCAGTTTGCTGTTAACCATGGTGGAATGGTTTATTAATCAGTTATATACCAAATTTGTCCAGGATGATTCTCCAGTTAATTCCTATGTAAAATGGAAAACAGTACCTTAAGTGGGCAGTGAATGTCTCATAGTGGAATTCTATTCTTATCAGGGCTTTTTTATCCTTCTACATGTCTAATACTGTTTTTTATGCAATGTTTCACGCTTTGGATATATGCAATTGCTCTTGTATATGTTCTCTATGATAAATTGAATTTCTGTAGAGCTTCTGCTCTTGGTGTTTATATATTTCATGATTGAGTGACTTTTACCCTGTAAATCATTAGGATGGGAGGTTCAGATCCAAACGAGATGCACGGAAAGGAGGTAAGGATCTCAATTTTGCAAATGACATGTTCATAATGTTCTTGATATGTTCAAGTAATTGAGATTCTTGATGCATCATGCATCTGAATGATCTGGTGTTTCCGTATTCTCCTCCATAATTTTTATTGAGGGGTTCTTCATTATGATGAGGAGTGACCTTAGAGGAAATAAACTTACTTTAGTGTTTGATCTTCTTTTGTCGTTTATATTTTATTTCTATTGGAGAGTTTTAGAAACATATGTCGCTCCTTCATTGAATGTTCAATATTATTTACAGGTGGCAAAAGAGCTAAAGGGAGGGGAGGTGGTAACCGAGGTGTGCGAGGTGTGGATTTTGGTCTGGGTATTGGGTATAATCAAGAATCCAGTGCAGCATCAAATCCTGTTCCAAGTCGTTCAGCTGCAGTTAATTCTCTGAAGACAGGGATGATGGCGCAATTTAAAAGCAATTTTGTTGCTGCATCATCAAATTCCCAAAATCAGGTTGTGAACCAGAATCCAGGCATGCATGCCACCAAAAGAATGGCTTTGCCGGGCTTTGTATCTGGTGGGACAATAGGTGGAGACATTCATACTGCTAAGACAACCGGTTCAATTGGTACTGCTTCTGTGTTGAACATTGCCACTCAGAACTCCGGAGATAATGCGAACCAAAAGCGCTCAGAAAGGTGAATTTCCCGAACTAAACATTCTCAGTTTTAATGAGTTTTGACTTGAGTAAAATATTTGCATGTTTTAACGTGTATAAGAAAAGAAAATTTAATTAAAGATTCACGTGCAAATCTTCAATTTCGTTTATTAAAACTTGCATTTTTTTAATTATAATTGTTAATAATTTTTTTCTTTTATCGTTTTGGTTTTGTTTGCAGCTCCAGAGATAGGCCTAGAGAAAGGCGGAGACCCTCTGGTTGGGATCAGTAATCCGTAAGAGGACGATTTGCTGGTAGCTCAATACCTTATAATTTAACTTAAAGTGACATTGTATCGTGCGTGTGTGTGTGTCTGATGGGCCAAAGTGCTTTCCTGTATTTTCTTTACTTTTAGTGTATCTATCAAAATTTTTACATTTTGAAGGCTAGTCACAACTGCTTCCATGTTTAAAGCATGCTCGTTTGTCATTTTACCGAATTCTGTCTGCTGTTAGAAGAGATTTTACAGACAAGGAGATGATTGTATTAAATTTTCTTCATTCATGGGAATGCACAAACCGTAAGTAGAATTTTTTTTTTTTTCAGAAAAAAAATTAATTTTACTTCAAAAACCGAGCTCCGGATGGAGTCTTAACAAATAGCATTGAGAGATTTTTCCTGTGTTTTTGATGCATCTCCTTATATTGCTGCGCGCTCTGGAATGGGAGAATTCTTGCGTGGCAATAGAATTCCTGTGCACTTGTCTATTGTCAAATTTGCAGGGTGATGTTTCTATTTTTCATATATTGTGCTTAAAGTTTTGGGGAAAGATTCATATATTTGACTTCAAATTTATGAGAATTCTAATTATTTCACTCAAAAATTACCCAATGAAGACCTAGAATGTCAAAATGAGTTGTAAACCCACAACCTGGTTTTCAATTGGTCCTCGCTAAGTCAAATCGCCATTTTTTCATAAATTTGCATCTGTTTCGTTATTTTTCAAAGAAATATTGGCCCTAAAGGGCTGCGGATCCTTGCTGTAGGGATGGGCGGCCACAGAAAATGGCCTGATACTGGCAGTGCTGTGCTTGTGCATGACAAAGCAAAAATGAGTTTGACCGCTCAATACTATAGAAGGTTCAACGCTGTAGCTGTTCTCGAGGACTATTCCAGAAATTCCTACATTATTAAATTCCATGGAATTCAAAATGATGAAAATTCACAATTAGAAGGAAATTGCGACGAGGATGATCGAGTCTATTTTAATGTACTTAAAAGAAGTGTCTCTTAATATGAATGTAATTCTGAACATTATTATATAGAAAAGATAATAAAGTGTAGGTGCTTAATGTACCTGATACATCAATTTATTAGTGAATAAATTTTGAATATTAAATTATTCACAAATAATTGATGATTCATGTCGTTTAACTTGGTAGATCTCTATTTGACATTAGAAGTCCTAAATTCAAAATATCTCTATCAATGTCTAATTGTCTTCATTAACATCTTGTCTGGAGGAAATTTTCATTGATTTTATGACCGTTGCAAACCCACTTGCAACTGAAATTGTTGACCATCTATCTCTGAGGTGGGTCCCAGCTCACCCAAAAAGGATCCAAAAATGCCAAACGGTTAGAATCATGCTTTTAATTTCCTCCAGACAAACCCTAAAATCACGCGATTCTAAACTTTTCAAAAATAAGATTTCATTTAGAGAGAGTGAGTGATGATTAGTTATGTTTTGCATATTTGATGAATAAATTATTAATGTATTTTCTCGAGTCTCTTTATTTTTGAAAGAACATCTTAGTCTTAGACTATTAACACGTAATGTATTTATTATCAAAAACTTTATCAAACAACCTCTTAAATTTAAACATTAGGTTTTTTATATACTTCAACAAACTCTTTTACTTTTTTCATCAATTATTCACATGGCACACTACAATAAGTAATAAGAGATAATGATTGGTTACATAATTGATTACACCACTTATTGTAGTGTGACACATTATCTTGTTTGATTCTCATTATTTTCAAACTACATTTTTCTCTCTTCTTTTGAAACGCATTCTTCAATAAAATAATATTACATACAAATTCAAGATTTTTTTCTTATTTTTTAATCACACATTCTCCAACAATTTACTATTTCAAAATACATTCTTACAATAAAATAGAGCTCAAACAAGCTAATAGCGATATATTCAATATAATATAAATAATTTATATAGTAGAGTTGAAACTTACAATTTTAATAAATGCAATCATGATAGAAACTCAATAGTTGAATTTGACTATCCAAATCCACATTTTATTTTAAAAAAGTTATAATAAAAAATCTCTCGAACTCTTGAAACTTAATTTCAATGACACTCTAAAATACAAAACATCTTACATTTAAAAATTCTATTAAAAGTCACTATTTATCATCACTTTATAATGATTGAATTCAATAAGTTACGAATTTCAATGCTTCACATCTTGGAATAGTAGATGCATATGTAAAATAAAGAGCAAAAAATAGAGAATATGTTGGAATATATTAAAAATTTTACTCTTTAAATTTAAAGATTATGTACGAGATGCTCTTTAAATTAAAAATTCTCTTGAAGATGCTCTTTACCATTAAAGTTAAATGTATTTAAAAGGTGTTACATTAATTCCCAATGTTAAAAGTCCTAAATACAAAAATGTCTCTCAGTGTCTCAAAATAGGTACATGACAGTACTGGAGATCAATGAATTTCTCTGAAGACAATATCTGGTACATTTACTGCCTACCATGACATAATCTATAATATAGAAATTTAGATGGCTGAAGCAAATTGTGTGGAAAAATCCAAGTAAATTGTACAAACTGGGTAAATCAAGCTTTTTTCTATCAGGATTCGAAGCTGGACGTGGTGTAATATAAAAGAAACAAGAAATCGCAAGTGAAAAAGCCGAGGGAACAAATCAACACTCATGAAGAGGCTTTCTTTCTTCAACATTAAATGATTTTGTCGCGTGACATGGAAAGCTGTCAGAGGAACATTACATATTCTAAATTTTCTGTTTTAGAGTCACTTCAATGATAGCTATTTGAGTTTTGGGCCGATAATGCTCATCTGTGTCCACCTCTTCAATTTCCTGTATAGCATACAATAGAAAGCGAAAATTTTGGTTAATCGATATGGGATGATTTGTATCATCATTCAAATGCTTGATGACCAAGATTTGATTTTAAATCTTAGAAACATCAAAAAATTTCAGAAATGCTTCGTGACAGTACGTAAAACAATGGCAAAGGAGGAACAAAAGTAGGGACTAAAAGGGCAGCTTTATGTGCCTTTGAAGACAGGACAAGCAAGCATATACAAGGTTCAAATAGTCAGCCAAACTGGCCAGAAGATCATGCAATAATTATTTTAAAACGTGAAGAAAAATCTGGGAAAGGGGCTATTTCACCCATGAGGTTTTAAGGCTAAATAATGGACAAACGGAGGTTTCCATTCAGAACAGCAGGTCTGAGTGGGTTCTCGTAGCATCAAAAAGAAAAGTAACATAAATAATAATCAAGATTTCACCTGTACAACATCTTCTCCCTTGATGACACGTCCAAATACATTAACTTTCTCGTTTAAGTCTGGAATTGGTGCAGTTGTAATTAAAAGATCGAATCTGCCCCCATCATGTTTTGTCTTAGAAGTGCCAAGCATAAAAGCTTCATGCTTCAGGCTGGGTCAAGAATGAAGGCAAAGCTTTTAGCCATGACAAATTAATCAATAAAAGATTTTAAAGAAGCACATGGAAGAGGATCAAACCTTGTATCAAGTTGACTATAATGCTTTCCCTTCGAAGTCCAGTCTTCAGTAGTTCCAGCACTATCATCATCACCACCTTGAATGACAAAGTTCTTTATTACACGGTTAAAGAACATTCCTTTAAAGCGCCCCTTCAAACTGTGAATTCGTTTGGGTTAATATATATCCCAGTCGGGGTTTCAATAATGCCCAGAACATTCAAAATGAAAAAGTTCAATAAGTAGTAACAAACAAAAGTTTGAGAGAACAAAAAAGAAATCTGTAGCAAATAAACTTTCTACCATTTCCACCCTTTTCTGAGAAGAGTTGTGGAGTTTGTCGCCGGAAATTAATTCATTACATAAATGAACAATATTTATATTTGGCAGTAGAAGTGTGGAATAAACCCTCACATCTCTCCTTGAAATGATCTAGCAATATTCAATAATAACGAAAATCTTAGGACAGTGGCATCCAAATCCAGAAGTATAAAGGTCTATAGTGTTATTCATTTTGACTCACAGCTTATGTTAACAAGTTAACTCTACATGCTTGTACATCCACGTTGATAAAATTCTGACCCAAAAAGCCAAGCCAAAGACCATCAGTAGCTGCACTCTTTGAATTCCAAGGGTAATTATGAGGATAAGTCCATCTCTTCATTGAGGTGAATAACTTTAACAGATAACGGAGTATCAAATTCTTAAAAGACAAAAGTACAAGAACGAAATGTCACTGCTAGGCAACAGATTTACAAGGGGCATATTTTCGAGACTCTAATGTGATTCATATATAAAAAGATTGATCAAATACATACCATGAGTCAACAAATTTCTCGACAACCTCAGGAGAAGAACCTTCCTTGTAAATTTCCACAGTTATTGAGCCTTTTGAGGTACGTATCACCTATTGACATATAACTACGTTATCATACTATCTGAAAAGAAAAATAAAGAACCATAAAAGGAGGAATAGAAAAATAGAGCGTGGAAGTTTAAAACCACCAAATGAAACATGGAATTTCTTTAAGCTCGTGTTTGGTAGGGCAGAAAGTACTGGCAGATGTGAAACAGAAGGATGGAAAATGAAAGGGCGGTGATTTTTATTGTTTGTATGGAATGAAAAGTAGGAGGAAAGGAACAATTATTTTTCATCTCTCATATTTTCTTCTTTTCCTCTCATTTTCCACCCCTATTGCCAGCCAAAGGAAGGGAAATAGTTTTGTCTCCTCGAAGGATAGATAATCCATATAGCAATTATCCCTCTTTTTCCATCCTTTCATCCAAGCATAGCCTTAATATAAATCTGGCAGCATATACTGCAGATAACAACCAAATAAAGTGGAGCACAATCTATTAACAAGAAGAGAAACACCACTTAATACATATGCTTGTGGCACTGGCTAAAGTCTAATAACGCAGAGAACTGCAGGATATAATGAGAAGTATCGGATTTTTCTTTGTTTGGTATATAAAGCTTAAAGCATTCACTAAAGAAGCAAAATTTTATAAACGGAACTACGATTCCACTCAATTAAGCAGAGTATAAAACTAATGATTATCTGCATATCAAGAAACTTACAGCATATCTAGGAATTTCAACTTTCTTTGTATCACGGCTATCGCCAAAGGCATTATCGTGCTGCAGAAAAGGAAGGGGGGAAATTCAAACATTAGACGTAAACATAGAAAATGGCACTACTGATGGTTATGGTATGAAAAGAAAATCATTAATAAGAGGCAGCACAAAGGATGAACGACGCATGCCATTTTCGATGTCAAGAAAAGTGAAGCATAAATCTAGTTAATAATAACACAGAAGTGGTTACCTAGAAAGCAAGCAAACAACTAAGCGTCCGTTTGATTGCAAAGGTGGAAAATGGGTGGAAAGAAAATGTTTTACTGGGAATTGAATTGCATAGAATTTATTTTACTGAGAATTGTAATTAATTGTGTTTGATTTGTATAATTTTCCACTTGGAAAATGTTGAAAATTTGATGTCCGTTTGACTTCATTTTTTATGGAAGTTGTCCATTAAAGTGATAATTTTTTCTACCAATACGTCTAGAATTTGTTTCAATTACCAAAAAATTAAAAAAAAAAATTTAAACAATTAGAAAATATTACCATATTCGTTTGACTTTGTTTTGCATAGAAATGATGTCCGTTTGACTTCATTTTTTATGGAAGTTGTCCATTAAAGTGATAATTTTTTCTACCATTGCGTCTAAAATTTGTTCCAATTACCAAAAAGTAAAAAAAAAAATACAAATTTAAACAATTAGAAAAAATTGTCATATTCGTTTGACTTTGTTTTGCATATAAATTGTCAACAAAAGCGAAATTTTTTTTGCAATAGTTTATACTTCATAGAATTTGTTGTCATTGCTAAAAAAAAAAAAGATGGAAATTGCTTTCCCACCTAATAGGTGGGAAAACAAAATCAAGAAAATGTGTTTAAATTGGTTGTACCTAGAAAATGTAGGAAAAACAAAAGCCAAGAAAATTCTTGCAATCAAACACCATTAATTGATTAAAGA
>CAIGRO010304181.1:0-10614 GCA_903798355.1 Fraxinus baroniana | reverse complement strand
GGGGGGGGGGGGGGGGGGGGGGGGGGGGGGGGGGGGGGGGGGGGGGGGGGGGGGGGGGGGGGGGGGGGGGGGGGGGGGGGGGGGGGGGGGGGGGGGGTTATTCACAGGTGGGCCCCCCACACAGTGGGCCTGGCACCCCTGTAAGGATTAAGCCCCTGTACTTGGGGCTTAATCCTATTCTTAAACTAATTTTATATGCTTAATAAAATAAATGTACCATGTATTAAATGTATGTCATAAATGACCAATTACTTAAAAGTATTTATGGTATACATCACGACGTTTACAGAATGCTGGAACAATAAGTGCATTTTTTTTTTTAATGATGGCATACCTGAAATGTATGCTGAAATGACCAATTGCTTAAAATATGTACGACATATATTTTGAACAAGTCATAAAAGCTGAATATTTACTCTTTTCCATTTTTTTTTCTTTTGTTCGTACCAAACCCTTTCCCCCTTTCTAGATGGTCTCCAAAAGTTCAATCAGCCGTTCATTGAGCAAACCAAATGACCGAAACCCTTTTCCCATTTCTCCTTTACAGGTTTCTTAAAATTTTCCCAATCAACCTTATGGTTTTCTCAAAATCAACCTAATGTGACTAATGGTGGTGTGGCGATTATTTTGGTTAGAAAAAGACTCATTCAAATTATTCACTTGTAGTCTATGCTTTTGGAATGTTGCTATAATTTTTTTTGAGTGGGGGTAATGATGTTCTTAGAAATTATTTAGATAAACTCTACTTTTTGGCATATATTGAACCATACTCAATACTTTTGCTTATAGAAACTATGAAAAACATAATTATATATGCATTGATATATTTAATCTTGTTCTTTAATAATACATTTTTTTTGTAATCAAATAAATAAATAATTAAAAAAAAACATTTACAGAAGCTTCCGTATGCATACCATATATTTACGGCATGCATATGAATGCATAATAAAGTTAAATGGATACATTCAATGTATGATATAAAAAGGAACAAATATTTACGCATATGAATTCCATAATAAAGTTAGTTCATGGCTCATTCAATATATGCCGTAAAAAGAGAGAACTATTTACGGTGTACATATGGAATCCATGATCAAGTTAATTAACGGCACTCTTTTAGGTTTTTACGACATTCAATGTATGCCTTAAAAATAGGCAAGCATTTACGATATTACTTTGTATGGCTTGCAGCTGTATGCTATAAAGAACTAACTTTTTACTTGTAAAAAAATAAATTATGTTGTAGTGATATGACAAGAAGATTGAGGGTAAGAGATGAAATTTGGAAAAAAAAAACATGGACATAATGTTCATTTAATTATTGAATGCAAAATGTAAATGGAATTTTGTATTCGATATAATGCATTTCTTGCACATCAACGTAGTATACATGCCCCAAAAGAAAAAAAGGAAATTAGAGCACTAGATTGTTTTAGAAAAAAGAAAAAAAAAAATGGTGTTCTTAAGGAATAATAAAATTTAATGTCCCTATTAAGTCTTCCATGTCCTATTACAATATTCTAGTTGATGTGAAAATTCTGAGCAAAGAGTTGTATTCGTGCACTAGAGTCAGGATTTAAAAAAATAAAAATAAAATAAAATAAAATTATCTAGATTTTAAACGTGTTATGTTCATTACAATTGATTAGCAAATCTGTGAAAATGACTTTTAATTTTATGATAACTTTTATAACGAAGTAACTGACCTCCTAACAGACCACGCTTTGCCCCATATTCTGCTATATAGAGAAGCTACAACAAGTAGAGGCCGTGACAATTAATTTTGAAGATAAATGTAGAGGAAGAGAAAAATAATTATAAACTTGTAGTAATTTACGAAAGAAAAAATTGGTGTTAATACATAAAATAAATATTTTATTCAGAAAATGAGCTAGTATCTCTTCCTTTTGTGTCTTGCAATTCTACATCTTTTTCCTCGTTCTGAGTCTGCTCCTCTGTTTTCTTCACATCTACCAACATGAATAATGTATTATTTGCTTACCACCATTAAAATAGAAGAGAAATTTAGAGATCTTAATTATAGTAAAAGACAATGAAGGTAGGATACACAAGTGACAAGAAAATTGCTGGTAAGACACTAAAACATGACAAAAAACTAAAAAGGGACCAGGGAGGACGCAGACTTTAAAGTTAAGGGAGGCACAATCAAACTTGCAAAGAAGTTGGAAAAAAAAATTTACAATCGAAAATTTACGTCCAAAAAAATTATACCTCATGTAATTTTGCATTCGAAAATTTACATGGGATATGACTTTTTCAAATGTAAAATGATGAAAATTACATTGAGAAATTTGTATTGCAAAAAATAATAAATGTTAATGAGATAATTGATTTTTTCTTAAAAAATACGAATTAGACGTCGACTCACGTTTAACGAATTTTTAACTATTTTTGATATCTATCTGGACTATTCGATGTACCCATAATGCAGTTCTCGAAATAAGATTTGAGATGATATAAACAATTTGTAGATTCAATTAGCATACGATCGTAGGAGGATTTTAGCATGTTATCGAAATTTAATTTTATTGTGATTTTGTCCTTGTTTGGTAAAGATTAAAATCAAATTTTTAGTAAATTTTGATAAAAGTTAAATAATTATGGATTCCATGAAAAATATATTCATAAACTTTTAGTATTTAATCAAAGAAGAAATTGGTGTTTGTTAGGTTTTTGATATAATTGGCAAGTATGTGAACAAAAGAGACTTAAATTAATACGTTGTAAAAGTCAAGAAGTAAGTTGCAAATAATAGAAATTGAGTTGTATTTGGTCTAGGGTTCAAGAATAGAAAAGAAGAAAAAATGGCGTCGCAATTTTGCTAGACTATCGCTATAACTTAACTCGAGCGGCAGAAACGGTAACATTATCGCTAGCCTATCGCCAAGGCTTCACTCGAGCGACACATTCCTGAAAAATTTTAATTTGCATTTTTAAGCTTTTTGTCTGGCCCATTCAACCATAAAACCTAAACTATAAATTCCTAACACCTTCGAACGGTTTTTAGAAGGTTGATCATTGAAGAAAACTCATATTTCTTATCATCCTCTTGTTCTAATTCATCTACAAGCGTTCAACCTTCAAAGTGTAAATTGTTCTTAGCATTGAAAATATCAAAACCACTTAATCCAAATACCAAATTCCTACTTCCTACATATATGTCAGAGTGCTGAAGATCAAGGAAATACGACTGGAGTTCCACTTGTTGAAGAACGCGAAGTTCTTCGTTGATCCACAGGAGATAGACGAATTCATAAAGCCAGGAGTTGCTGCAGGAGCATGCAATCCAGGAGGGATTTGAAAACTACAGGTGAGAGTTGGTGCAAAAGCACGCAATCCAAGAGAGCTATTGGAATTGCAGTCAGAAGGTCATAAAGTATTGGTGGAACTCGTGTCGGCGAATCGTAAGTTCAAAATTAGTTTATAGATGAAGCCATGTTCGAGAAAGTTGCTTCCTCAACAAAATCTAAGGAAGCTTGGGAGATTCTCGAGAATAATTTCAAGGGAATTGAAAAGGTATAGAAGGTTTGTCTTCAAATCCTTCGTGAAGAGTTCGAATCTTTGTACATGAAAGAGTTTGAATCTGTTTTTGACTATTTCATTGGAGTGTCCTCCATTGTCAATCATATGAAGCGGTACGGGAAGGATATTGAACAAAGTTGTATAATTAAGAAAATTCTTAGATTGCTTGACTCAATACTTGTGTTCGTTAGTATTGCCATTGAAGAGTCAAATGGCGTGGATACCATGACCCTTGATCAACTCATGTGGTCCTCGTAAGCATATGAAGAAAGATTGAAGAAGAAAGGAGAGTTGGTGGCTCAAGTTCTCCAAACAAAAGTCTCTTTGGGAGATCAAGAAAAAGAACAAGAACGATCTCAAGGTAGAGGTCAAATTCGTGGTCGTGGTCGCGGAGGAAATTATGGTCGTCTTTACACTTGTCATAAATATGGTCACTTTGCTTCCGAATGTAGGAGTGACACCACCAATAATGAAGAGAGTTAATTATGTTGAAGCAAAGGAAGATGAAGAATTGTTGTTGTTGTTGGCAACCAAAGAAGAAAAGGATAAACGATCATGGTACCTTGACACCGGTGCCTCCAATCACAAGAGTGGAAACAAGGAGTTATTCTCAACAATAAATGAGTCGGTGAAAGGCAACATTGTTTTTGGAGATGAAACCAAAGTTTTAATAAAAGGCAAAGGTGATGTTCTTATTCATGCTAAAAATGGAAGTCATCTTTTGTTTTCTCAAGTTTATTATGTACCTACTTTGAAGTCTAATATTTTGAGTTTGGGACAATTACTTGAGATGGGCTATGATACTCACTTGAAAAATCGTTGCCTTACTTTGAGAGATATTTGTCATAATCCGATTGCAAAGGTATCAACGGAGAAGAATAGAAGGGTTTTGCTCTTTGTTGGCAACCAAAGAAGAAAAGGGTAAATGATCATGGTACCTTGACACCGATGCCGCCAATCACATGAGTCGAAACAAGGAGTTATTCTCAACAATAAATAAGTCATCTTTTTCAAGTTTATTATGTACCAACTTTGAAGTCTAATATTTTGAGTTTGGGACAATTACTTGAGATGGGTTATGATATTCATTTGAAGAATCGTTGCCTTAATTTAAGAGATGTTCTCATAATCTGATTGCAAAGGTACCATTGGAGAAATAAAATGTTTTTGCTCAATATTAATGTTGACCATCCAAAGTGTTTAAATGCTTGTTTTGAAGACAATTCTTGGCTTTGGCACTTAATATTTGGCCATTTGAATTTTGGTGGCTTGAAGACCTTAACAAATGATGAAATGGTGAATGGGTTGCCGAAAATTAATCATCCCAATCAACTTTGTGAAGGATGTCTCGTTGGCATTTTCAGATCTGCTTTTGTGATGTTCTCAAGGTAGCATCTTTATATCTACTTTTGTTTGTCCAAAATTTTATTCCTAATTTTATTTCATTTTGAAACTCTTTTTTATTTAGGTGGCATGTATTAAATTTTAATGTTCAAGTGTATGGATTCAATAAAATTATCAATTTTTATGTAATTTAAAAATTTGTTCAAAATGAGTATTTTCAATTTTACCGGTCAATTTACGTAAATTGCTAATTAAAAAAAAAAATTGTAATATGACATACGGCAACATTTTTTAAACGTTGCCAAAGACCCCTTTGGTAATGTTAAAAAAACGTTGCCAAAGAACTCTTTCGCAACGTTTTCTAAATGTTGCGAAAATGTCTTTGATAACATTTAAAAAACATTACAAATAAACGTTGCTGTAAGTCTTTGACAATATTGAAAAAATGTTGCCATAACATCTCGATTTGTAGCACACGTCCAAACGTTGCAAAAGTTCTACGTGCTGTTTTTGTTGTAGTGGATGAAGAAGACACTATATGGCTTGAAGCAAGCGGCAAGAGCATGGTATTGTTGGATTGACAAGTATTTTCAAGCTAATGGATTCATCAAATGTCCACATGAGTATACTCTTTATGTAAAAAAGGATGCATATGGAGGTTTTATGTGTGCTTGTACATTGATGACTTGATCATCACCGATAACAATGAAAAAATGTTTGAAGAATTTAAGAAAAGGATGGCTCAAGAATTTGAGATGACTGATATTGGGCTTATATCCTACTATATCGGAATTGAGGTAAAACAAAATGGAGATGTCATTTTATTTTTCAAGAAGTTTATGCAAAGAAAGTTATCGAAATGTTCAAAATGCAAAATTGCAATCCAGTGAGTACTCTCATTGGGTGTGGAACAAAAATGTCAAAATATGACGAGAGCATGAAATTGGATCCATATCTCTATAGAAAGCTTGTTGGAAGCTTGAGATATTTGACTTGTTAAAGACCCAATATTCTTTATGGTGTTGGTCTTGCTAGCCGTTATATGGAGGCACCAACTTTAACTCACATGGAGATTGTTAAAAGGATACTTCGCTACATTAGAAGTACCTTGATTATGGCTTAGCTTATTCTTCTTCTATAAATTTCAAGCTTCATGGTTATAGCGATAGTGATTGGGCTAGTGATATTAATGATCGAAAAAGTACAACTGGATTTTTGTTTTTCATAGGTAACATCGCTTTCACTTGTTCAAACAAGCAGCCCATTGTGACTCTTTCTACTTGTGAAGCTGAATATGTTTCGGGTGCATCATGTGTTTGTCATGCTGTTCGGCTACGGAAGTTGTTGGAGATGCTTCATATGCCTCAAAACGAAGCTACACCAATTTATGTTGATAACAAGTTAGCTACTCCTTTGGGTAAAAATCCCATGTTCCATGATCGAAGCAAGCATATAGATACAAGATTTCACTTCATTAGAAAGTGCATTGAGAACAAATAAATAGAGCTTGTTTATGTGAGACCTGGAGTCACCAAGAGAGAATCAAGTTTAGGAATGGGTGTTGGAAATTAAAACTTGATTCATGGATGTCGAAAATTAATTTTGATACATGAATTAACTTATTTAATATTTATGTATTTATTTTATTTATGTATCCATATGGTTCTTTGTATCTTACTATTCATAGTACGTAGGAAAAGTCATTAATTAGTCTCTTGAATTTATACAATGTATTTGGGGACCATTTGTACTTATAAAAGGTCTTGTGCTCGAGACATTTCATGGAGCCAAGCCATAGAATACAAATATCTTTTGGAGAAATTCTTGTGTTTTTTCTCTGGTCTTTCTTTCCAACACTGGTCTCACATATTTCGGGAAGGAAACAGTGTTGCGGACTCTCGGCTTCATTAGCAGTAACTGCAGCTGATAGCACCTGGTGGAATTCAGCTCCTATTTTCTGCGCCTGTCTAGTTGCAGCTAATGATTGGAGTCGTTGCAATTATCAATTTTCCTAATGTTAATTTGCTTTGTAAGAAGTGTCTGGATTGTCTCTTGGATTGGATTTTTATTCATTAATAATATTTCAGGTCTATCTCACGGAGAAGCTAAATGGTGGGTGCCAACCTAGTTAGATTACATCATAAGTGATTAAGTTCCAAACAAGATAGCTCAATTTCATTTTTTTAATTCAGACAATGAGCAGTAACCTTTGCATATTGTGTCCGGCTTTTCTACATCATTTTCCTCTTTGCTCTTAGTATTCTTATCTGTTCCCTTCACATCTACAAACACGAATAATCAATGATTCGCTGAAGTTAAGATTATAAATAGATTTTATAGGTGTTATGTCTTTTAGATTTCGTTAGCAAAATTTGTATAAAATGAATTTTGATATTACGAAAACATTTGCAACAAATTAATTGACCTCCGAAAGTCACCACGCATTACCCAGATACTGCTATTTTTGGAAAACCAAAAGAGTCACAGAATGTATGTACACATATAGAGAAGCTAGAGCAACTGCACGCAATGACTATCTTAATTTTGAGGCCAAAATTTTAGAAAGAGGGATACCTTCAGGCCCTGTTTGATTGCCACATTTTCCATAAAAAATGTCACATCTGAGGAAAACGGATTTTACTTTGACCGTTTGATTGTAACGTGAAAATGGAAATCGAATTCAAAGGTATAACAATTTTAAACTGCATTTTCTTTGTTTTTATGGAAAACGAATTTCTATGAGTTTGGTGGATTTTTATTTTCCAATTAACATGAAATTAGAATTCATTTCAACATCTGCCTATCAAATGGACCCTTAGTACTTTACCAAAGGAGGAATTGTTATTAATCAATGGAATAAATATTTTAATCAGAAAATGAGTACCTTTTCTTTTTGAGTCTGACTTTCCTTCATCTTTTTCTTCTTTGTTCTTAGTCTTCTCATCCGTTTTCTTCACATCTACAGAATAATTTATGATTATTTTATCACCATTAAATTAGAAGGGAAAATTTAACAAAAAATAATTATAGTAACAAATATATTGAATGTATGGGGGACATAAGTGACATAAAAATTGAAGTTAAGAGGATAAAATACGACAAAACCCCAAATAAAAACACTAACGTTAGTCTAAGTATACAATCGAAAATGTAAATGTAATTTCCCTATGAAAAGCAAGTAGGTTCAATAAATATGTTCATTTTGTAGCCAAATCAAATGTTGAAGAAAAGAGAAAAAATTTATCATGAACTTATAGTACTTTATCAAAGAATAAATTGGTGCTGATACAAAAAGGTAATCATTTTATTCAAACAATGAGCTAGTACCTTCGCCTATTGTCTCTGGCTTTACCACATGTTTTTCATCCTTGCTCATAGACTTCTCAACCATTCCCTTCACATCTACAAATATTAATAACCTATGATTACCTTATAACAATCTAATAGAAGAAATATTTAGAGACGTTAACGATAGTCAGTAAACATGGAAGGTAGGGATAAAAAGAAACAAGAAGAAAATGACGTTGTAGTACTCTATCCAAGAAGAGAATTATGTCGATGAATTAAATAATTGTTTTTATTTAGACGATGAACTAGTACTTTTATCTTTTGTGTCTAGCTTTTCAACATCATTTTCCTCGTACTTAGTGTTCTCATATGTTCTCTTCGGGTCGAAAAACATGAATAATCCATTATTAGCTTATTACCATGAAAATAGAAGGAACTTTTAGAGATGTTAATTACAGTTGAAAATGTCGAAGGACGTGGACTTATATATTCCCAAAATGGACAAAAATAAATAAATTTACTAAATTTATTTTGGAAAAAAAAAGAAAGAAAGAGGGTATTCATAAATTTACTTTATATGCATAGTAAAATTAATGTGTCACTATGTCAACTAGGAAAAATTACAATTTTATATTTAAGTAATCAAGGATTCTAAGTTACAAGTTCTAATTGTGAACTTGAGTCAAGATTGTAAATAGATTTAACAGTTTTATGTCTTTTAAATTTGATTAAAAAAATTGTGAAATATTACTTTTAATTATTTTTTAAAATTTTATAATGTACTTGTTGACCTAAACAAACCATGCTTTGCTCTATCTATCACTTTCATTGGAGCGAGGGAATTTATATTGAGCAATGAAGTTTTGCAACATACGTACAAACTTTGTAAAATGTCTTTTGCTACGTTTTTTGAACGTTGTGAAAGACAGTTTTTGTTGTAGTGTGTTAATTATTTTCTTATCGAAACTTTAATACAAAATGTTTCTGACATTGGTGATTATTCTTACAAAAACTCAAATTCGCACTTTTCTTCTTTTCAAAATATCAAATTTTGTTCCGATTGAACTAAAGATCAGTAATACCTCTCTTTAGGAATGTCTTCATCTGATGAATCACTTTCAACAATGTAGGAGCAGATAGCAATGTTTGTAACGGGCCTTGCACACTTATTCTTGTTGTGTTTTGACTTATATTTTCCAAAGCAAATGCAATTTACGCTGCTTTCCTTCTTTATTTTGATATCCGAACTAGACATGGCTGGCTAGTAGCTATAGTAAAATGGCTTCACTTATGTTGTCCTTAATAAATTCACACTAAATGACAACAACTGAGAAGAATGGTAAAGTTAGTTAAAAATAATATTATTAAAGAAGAAAAAGACACTAAATTTTGTTTATTTACAATTTAGTCATATGTCCAATACTAATGCACTATTTATGCCATAAGGGTCCGTTTGATTACAAGAGTGGAATTTGGGTGGAAAGAAAATGAATACTAAGGAATTGAATTACCTAGAATTGTTTTTCTGCAAATTGTGTTTGATTGATATAATTTTTTCACTTGAAAAATGTTGAAAATTTGGATCTTTTGGTGTTCGTTTGGTTTTGTTTTCTATGAAAATTGTCCATTAAAGTGAATTTTATTTTTTATTTTTTTACAATTGGAGATAGAATTTATTTCTATTGCAAAAAAAAAATCTTGGAAAACCATTTTCCTCCCAAAGTGGTGGGAAAACAAATTCATTGAAAATGTGGAAAAGGAGGGTCATGTGGGGGGTTGGGTGAAAAATCATTTGTCAAGAAAATTTTGCCTATCAAACATTCAAAAAGCTGGAAAATGGAAAACAAATTCTTAATTCCATGAAAAAAAGGCTATCAAACAGCGCCTAAAGTGTTTCTTTGACTCATAAACATTGATCCTACTAACCAAAACAAGTCTTAATTATTTATTATGAAATTCAAAACAAGTCCAATTATATAAATTCTGCTTGTTACTTTGTCAAACTAATAACCTTAATTTTAACCTTTGTAACAGGGATTTGACATCACACAAGAAAGGAAAAAAAAAAAACCACACAGAAAAAGAAGAGAAAATGAGATGATGGTCGAACAGAAAATGAGCTGAAGATCGCACTTGGTCTATGTTCGGCACTACATTTTACTAGACAAGAAGAGAAACATTTTAATAAAATTTATTCATTGGTATGAGGCTTATTTTATCTAGAAGTAGGCATACCTTTGTGCAAGAGTTCAACTTCGTTGTTGTTTTATATGCATATTAGAATTGCCAACATTTATATAGAGTAGCTAAGAGATAATTAAAGTTAGGGGTGTAAGCGGTCCGATTTTTGCGGTTTTTGACAAATTTTCAAATCAAACCGTTTAAACCGGTTTGAGAAAAACTCAAACCTAAACCAAATCATTTTGAACGGTTTGG
>CAIGRO010304161.1:0-26417 GCA_903798355.1 Fraxinus baroniana | reverse complement strand
TATTATTTTATTTGGCGAATGTGTGGTTGAAATGAAAAAAGAAAAAAAAAACGAGAATGAGAATGAGAATAGAATGGGTGCCAAACAAGGACTTATGAATATTTCGACTTCTTCCTCGGTTTTAATCCCAAGAACAATGAATTCATTGAACCATTGATTTATTTGTCTCCGTCATGATTAGTTCATCGATCTCTTTACACTTCTTATTTAGTTTTTGTTTCCTCGGGTTACAATTTGGAGACACTTTAGGCAACTAACCTATTTGATTTCCCAAGTTTTTGACTAATGCTTGTTGACTCTAAAAACTTATCTCATTCCTCAACATGAATTGAGATATAGTGTCTAATAGTCTTATTAATGCTTCTTCCAGTGTATTGTTTGGATCATTTGAACTTATTTGGGGTCCCATCCTTTGTATTGAGAAGAAATCCTCCATGGAGTGTGTTATTTAAATCATCCAAATTTATTTGGACTCCTATCCTTTGTATAGCGATTTTGTGGGTGTTGGGGTTGGGGAAGAAGGAGATGGAGAGTGGGGCTGAGGTTTTGTTTCTTAAATTTTTGAAATAATAGGGAAATATATTATGTCCAAAATGTCCTTATCTTATTTGAAGAAAATTATTAGATTTTTAATTTCTGGGTCAACGGACGATTTTTGGGGTCAAACTAACGGAAATTGTTATTTTGGACTTGAGCTGCGATATTTTTAAAGGTTTGATACCATCAGTGGTACAAATGAAATGTTTGTGTAAAGTTTGCAACTAACTGAAATGTTTGGTACCTCGACTGCAATTTTTCCTAATATTAATTATAAGAACACAATAGAATTGAGTAAATTTAATTAATCATCATTGAACTTTACAATTGTTACTATTTACTCACTCAACTTTAACGAGTTACTCATTCCTCCACTTATCTTTCCATATCATTACCCATCCATCACTTCTTTAACTTCCATCTCTCCAAATAAACGGAAAATTACACGTGGATAACGGTAATCCAACGTGGCAAATCTTTCTCTGTTAAATTTACACGTGGACTGCTTGAAATTAATTTGGGGAGATTACGTCTCTTAAAATCTCTTCTTCCAAACACAGAATCAAAACCTCCAATTCAAACCCTTAATTCTAAATAGCGAGAGAAGAATGGTTTGCCAATTCTAAATTCAAAACCCCCGAATTCAAACTATTCAAACCCTTAATTCTAAATTCCAGCTCCAATCAAAGCAACAAGTTTCGAACTGCAAAATGATTCAACAAGAATGGGTTAGAGATTTGTAGAACATCCCATGACCATTTTTCAATTGCAAGATAAAGAAAATTAAGTCTCCCATTAATGCCGCGAGAAGGCGATGAGAAGCCCTAATAGAGAAGGCGAGCAGAAGCCCTTAATGGCGAGCAGAACAATGGGTGTGAAACAAGAACAGTGGAAGGCGAGCAGAACGCGAGCAGGCACACCACCAGGGTCGAAGCAGGAGGTGCGAAAGTACAGGAGAAACAAGAACAGTGGAAGCTTTCGATTGCAGTTTTGTTTGTGGTTGATAATAGAAATGAAAATGGATGTAATGGTTGAAATGGAGATTGGTACCATGCCCAGCAGCCACCACTGCAAATATGGAGAACCCTTCGNTTGTGGTTGATAATAGAAATGAAAATGGATGTAATGGTTGAAATGGAGATTGGTACCATGCCCAGCAGCCACCACTGCAAATATGGAGAACCCTTCGGTCTTGGCTAGAGTAGGGGTTGAAAATGCTCCCTTTTTTCAGTGTAATGCATTTTGTAGAAGTAGAATAGCTCATTTTTTGTAATGTGTATTTGTAGTTGGTTGTAATAGCTGATTTTGTATTATTGAATGAATGAATCATCTTCTAATTTAGTTTGTTTCTTGTTTGTGGCTGAGCTGATAGTTTCGATAGTTGGGAAGTATTTTGCGTGAATTAGAAGTTGGGCAGTATTTTGTGTGAATGAATCATCTGCTATTGTTGAATCTGTAATCTGCAATTGTTGAATCTAACACCAGATTGAGTTGAATCATTCAGGTAAATCAATGTAGCACCAGATTGTTGAATCTGTTATTGTTAGATTCAAATGCACTAGCACCAAAATGCAGGTGCATCAGCACCAAGACTCACGTGCTAATGCAGTACAAGCAGGTGAGGAATGAGTTGATTTCTGGAAGAATTTTGAAATGAGACAGGAGTTTCTCTTCATTTTCTCCTCTCCAGCACAGAAATGTCGTGAAAATAGACACGGTGGTTTCTTTGATCGTGAATATATTTCTTTAACAGGTCTAAAGATAACAGAGAAATGTTTGCCATGTTGGATTACCGTTATCCACGCGTAATTTTCGTTTATTTGGGGAGATGGAAGTTCAAGGAGTGATGGATGGGTAATGATATGGAAAGATAAGTGAGGAATGAGTAATCCGTTAAAGTTGAGTGAGTAAGTAGTAACAATTATAAAGGTCAATGATGATTAAATTTACTCCAATAGAATTGATACAATATCACCCGGATTTAGAATTTGAAAAGAAGATGGAAAAGAAAACTTGAAAGTTTCGAATATCTTCAATGTCTGTTTGGTCAATCTCTTTTAATTTTTCTTCTTCTTCAACCTAAGCAGCAGAGATGTATGAAATTGGTATATGGATGTGTTCGGTCACAAAAGGTTCCTTCGAAGTTTGAATGAATATATGTAATTTTTATCCCTATGCTTCTTTCTTTGCTCTCTTGTTTGTAATTAATGTACATGTTGTATCCCAAAAGTCTCTTCTTGTATAGTGGATGAAGACACGTTATTCTGTCTTGTATATTGTATCCCAAAAGTCTCCTCTTGTATAGTGGATGAAGACACCTTACTTTTAGGTGGAACAAATGCAACGCCCGATGCTTAGATTGTGACCTTCAATCTTTTCGCCAATTTTAACTTGGCTACTGATATCCTCCTCCTGATTAAGCTCGAGTACTTTCAAGGTGCAATTTTAGTCCTTCATCTTTGAATCTTCACAATTGAATCCTCAACATTTCACAATCGTTCAAAATCGATATGATACAATTTTGAAGATTTGTAATTTAGTTCTCATACTTTTTGAATGTGAAATTTAGCTCCCCAAAACTTGTGATTTTCCTTCAATTGCTCTCCTAATTCTTCTAATTGATCACATGTAATTCGAGTAATACTTAATTTATTCCTAATTAACCCCAATTAAGCTCCAAAATACCATTTTCACGCCAAAGTTGGAATTTTGCCTAAAATTCATCAAGTTTAGAAGCCTATATATGTGCATAAACCAAATGTAGGTGTATGTATCCATCAATCCATTAAGACTGGAATACTTACCCACGTTGAACGGCTCCCTAGTCAATGGAAATACAGAGAAAAATTAATGAGCCAAGAAGACTAAGCTAAAGATGCAAGTCTTCGTTGGCTAGACGACCATACAAGAAAATATCTTCTAATCCAACACATCTGAATAGTTTCCTGTTTTTTGGATCATAAAAATTGCTCATCTTTCACATGTGCTTCGTTTTTTAGTGGCAATTTGCTCTGCTAGTGTTATGCCGGCATGGGAATACAACTTCAAGTGTTTTTTTTTCCCTTTGATTTTACCCCTAGTTAGTTTCTTTCATATGGAACTTGTTTGGGTCGCTGCAAGTAGCTTCTGAGTTTTCAATGCTGGTAATTAATCTTCTTGTCCTAAAGTAGTTACCCTTAGTTGTTTATCGTTTCCTTTCCAGTTTGAGTCAATAATCTTTATTTCGTTGCATGTGAAATAATGAATCTGAGTTCCCTGCAGTTCATAAATTTAATTTTGCGATTTTGCCCAAATGCCCATAATAATATCTTTGCATGTATTTACAATATGAAATATTGAACTATTGGCTTCAATCTGAATACCACAGTTTTTGTATTCGGACTAAAAAAATGCTTGCAAGTTCAAGGGAGAAAGAGAACATTTATTACTCAAACATTTCAAGTGTTCAATACAATATGGATATATATATATGTGTGTGCGGTTTGTATTATAATCTTGATCCCATCAAGTGCTAATTAAATGGATATTTTTTTTCCTAATTCAATGTCGATTAGACTTGTTTAATTAGTTGTCTTTACCTATTTCACTTGTTATTAATTTGCTTAAATTTCATGCTATACTGCAGATTTTTCTGAAGTTCTTTACAGTGTCTGATATTTTTACACTGTTCATTGATTTAGCACATATCTGAGTGAAAGAATTTACAGCATTCTTTAACATAAATTTGCTTCAAGATTCTTACTTGAAAAGAAGAATTCTCATGATCATTTTGTGGTTGAACCACCTTACTTTCCAAACTCCAAAATCTGCATTTTTTTGCACTCCAATTATCCCAATCTGAATCACTATGAAATAGATTATTATCCACAATCTAAGTGCCTAATTTTGTGAGTTTTCATAACAGAAATATGGTTCTTGGCCTTTCTGATTTTGGTGCATTTTTTCATGCAAATTTTACATTGTATTCTGCCATCTTTTCTCTCCCAAAATTGCAAGACAAAGTGATCGGAGTTGTAGGGACTTATTGGGAGTTGATGGGGTTGAGAGAAGTTATGTGATTGAAATCAATTCAAACAATTCCCTTCTACCTACTTTAATGTCCTGCAGGTCGGGTCAACCCACGTGGGCGACCCACGACCCGTATTTTCCAACACCGAGAAATTCTTTCTGCATTAATTTTAGAAATACAAGTGGTTTGTTCCCTGTCTGGCAGGTTAAATTCTGGATTTGGATTACCATGAAACTCTTTTTGGTGTTGGTCTTACTGGCTTTCTTCAATAGTTACGGAGTTTCTAAAAGTTTCTCAACAAGGCCAGATGTTGTGAGCATTGGTTCGGTACTTTCATTTGATTCCATCATTGGTAAAGTTGCAAAAGTTGCTATAGAAGCTGCAGTGGATGACGTGAATACCAACTCAGATGTTCTCAGAGGAACCAAGCTCAAATTGACATTGCATGACAGTAATTTCACTGAATTATTAGAAATAAGAAAGGGTAAATTCTTTATGACATCTAATGCTACTCATTTCTGCAATATGGACTTTTATAATTTCAGATCTGTTATATTCTTCTCGTCCGGTGAAAAGGAAAAAATCTCTTATAATCCTATATTGACTTGAATCTTGAGTTTGTCAAGCTGTTTGATGATTACAGTTATCCGCTTCATGGAGACAGAAACTGTAGCTATAATTGGACCCCAATCCTCCGTTACCGCCCATGTTGTGTCCCATTTTGCAAATGAGCTGCAAGTTCCGTTATTATCTTTTTCATCAACAGACCCGACCCTGTCTCCACATCAGTTTCCATTTTTAGTAAGGACATCTCCCAACGATCTTTTTCAGATGGCTGCAATCGCTGACATCATCAATTACTATGAATGGAGAGAAGTAGTTGCAATTTATGTTGATGATGATTATGGAAGGAACGGTATAGCTGCCTTATCTGATCAGCTGGCAGCCAGGAGCTGTCTGATTTCTTATAAAGCACCTTTAAAATTTAGAGCAAACTTAGATGAGATAAGAGATGCCTTGGTTCAGATGGCTTTAACAGAGGCCCGAGTTCTTGTTGTTCACACTTATCCGGATAGTGGTCTAGACATATTTGCTACTGCAAAATATTTGGGGATGATGAATGTGGGATATGTGTGGCTTGCTACAAATTGGCTCTCGACTCTCTTGGATACGAATGCTTCTGTGTCTTTGGAAGCAACTAATAATATCCAAGGAGTTATCACATTGCGTATGCACATTGCAGAATCAAAATTAAAGAAAGACTTCATATCACGGTGGAGCAATCTGACTAGAAAAGAGGAAAACCATGCCTCTATTGGTTTGAACACATATGGTCTATATGCCTATGACACGGTTAGGTTACTTGCTCATGCCATTGATAAATTCTTTGAGCTGGGGGGGAACATTTCTTTTTCTTCTGACTCAAAGTTAAAGGAATTTCTCGGAGGCACGCTGAATCTTAATGCTATGAGCATCTTTAAAGGAGGGAATCTGTTGCTTGACAGCATTTTAAAAGTCAATATGACGGGTGTGACAGGACCATTCAGGTTCACTTCAGACAGGAACCTCATTCTCCCTGCATTTGAAGTTATTAATGTCATTGGCTCGGGATCTAGAGTGGTTGGTTATTGGTCTAATTTTTCTGGTTTATCGGTGTGGCCTGCAAATACACTCTATACTAAGCCACCGGATCATTCTAGTTCTAATAAGAAGTTAAATCCTGTAATTTGGCCTGGGCAAACAACGAAGAAACCTCATGGATGGGTGTTCCCACACAATAAGAAGCTTCTGAAAATTGGTGTCCCGAATCGAGTTAGTTTCATGGACTTTGCTTCCCATGTACCAGGCACTGATATGTTCTCAGGATACTGCATTGATGTTTTCACTGCTTCAATAAACTTACTGCCATATGCTGTTTCATATAAACTTATCCCTTATGGGGACGGTCATAACAATCCAAGTGGCACTGAGCTTATCCGCTTGATTACCTCAGGGGTATGTGTGAATTACCAAATATGCCTTTGAACTCCAGAATTTAATGGGCTTAACATTTCTTCAATTTTTCTTCTTTCATTCAGGTTTTTGATGCTGCAGTAGGTGACATTGCAATAACAACTAATAGAACAAGGATGGCAGATTTTACCCAGCCATTTGTTGCGTCTGGACTAGTTGTAGTGGTACCAATTAAGAAGGCTCATTCTAATGCTTGGGCTTTTCTCCAACCATTTACTTGTACGATGTGGGTTGTCTTGGTAGTTTTCTTCCTATTCATGGGAGTAGTTGTTTGGATATTGGAGCATAGGATAAACGACGATTTTCGTGGAACTCCTACGAATCAGTTCATTACTATTCTGTGGTGAGTTTAATTTTAGTTCATTTCATCTATAAAAAAACCCATAATCAAAATTTTAGAAATTTTAGAAGTCTCAGTGAGTACAGACTTGTGAATAATTTTAGAAGTCTTTGTCCTTCTTTAAATAGTTTCTGATTTCATAATCAAAATTTCTCAAAGAAGGCAAAGTTAGCTCACTTCGTTAGGTTATCCGCATAATTCCTTCATCTTTAATATTCTATTAGTAAACGTTAATGTTCCCCCTATGATTAATATTTCATCTTTCTCATCTCTTTGGGTTTTCACCTTGCAGGTTTAGCTTCTCTACTCTCTTTGTTGCCCGCAGTAAGTGATGTGAAACCTTGTGAACTTGCTACGAATGACTTTTGTGGAAAAAGATGAGTTCTTGACTTTTTGTTCTATGCAGGAGGAAAAATTGTCAGCAGTCTTGGACGCTTTGTGGTTATCCTGTTGCTATTTGTGGTTTTAATAATCAGATCCAGTTACAGTGCTAGCCTAACATCAATCCTTACAGTGCAGCATCTTTCTTCGCCAATTAAAGGAATTGGAAGTCTGCTAAATAGCAAGGACCCTATTGGTTATCAGCAGGGTTCCTTTGCACGAGATTATCTGGTTGATGAACTTGGCATTCAGGAGTCTAGACTTATTCCGCTTAAGTTACCAGAAGATTATGTTAAAGCTTTAGAGGATGGTCCCAAAAATGGTGGTGTAGTCGCTGTAATTGATGACCGTGCATACGCAGAAATCTTTCTTTCATACCATTGTGAATTTAGTATTGTGGGCAAAGATTTCACGAAATATGGATGGGGATTTGTAAGTACATCTTGTCTAAAATACTTTTGTCATTTTTCCCCCTGATAATCAACTGTTGCATCTTGATGCTTTTTATGTGTTTTAATCAGGCATTTCAACGGGGCTCCCGCCTGGCAGTCGACATGTCAACTGCAATTATGAAACTGTCAGAGAATGGCGATCTCCAACGAATCCATGACAAGTGGTTGTTAAAAAGTGCCTGCAGCTTAGAAGGTGCAAAACTCGACAATGACCAGCCTTCTGTCAAGAGCTTTGTAGGCCTCTTTTTGATATTCGGATTAGCATGCTCGATTGCTCTCCTTGTATATTTCATAAAATGATACGAAATTAGCTGGGGAGGGCTTGTGTTGGAAGTGTTGGCCAAAATGCGTCGACTAATTCCATAAAGCAGACAGAAACATCTTCCACAAAGCGTTAGCTCCCAATACAACAGTTAAATTATACCTTTCTCCCAGTAGGCTTCAAGAAATCATCCTTTTCTTTAGTTTTGTTCTTGAGATTGCAATTGTATTTACTATTTTGTAAGATTATGTTAAGAAACAAAATAAAAAAGGAAGTGTCAATTGCAAGGCCAGACTTGTCTCTAATTTTCTATATGAAAAGTGGATGATCTTCATACTTGTCTCTGTGATGAAGTTCTGCATCTCAACCTCTTTTCTCTAATTAATGGATTCTTATGGTGGTCTGAATATTTGAATTAAGTTTAAAATCTAATAATTGGTTAATATAACACATCATCAATGCTTAACATAATATGAGCATGATGCTCAGTAGACCAATCCTCTTAAGTCAGTGCTTAACTTATGCTAAACACCAGGTGATATGATACATTACAATAGGTGATGTAATTAATTTTGTAATCAATCATTATCTCTCATCACCTATTGTAGTGTGTCAAGTCATTTGACTGACATAAGCTAAGCATCGATGCTTAGAAGATCAGTCCTTTGCATTTAAAAATCATACCTCGAGTTCCATATTTCATTGGGTCTTCATAGTCATGTGTTACATTCCAATGTGATACATATAACGTCTCCAAATTTAGAAGTGATTTGTATGTATTTAATAAATTTTACTATCAAAATATTTGAAATAAACCACTATTTCTATCAATTTCTCAATAAAAACTGTAAAACGATGAATATACACTCCTATTTGAATAAGAAAGTAAAAGAAAATTAATTTATTTAATTTCTAGTTTTTAATATTTTATTGGGACTCGTTTGTACTGTAATTTTCATTTTTATATTTAAATAGGCGGGTATATTAGTTAAATTGGATGAAAATGGATAGAAATGATTGTTTGCACAATTAAATGTGTAATTAAAAAAAAAAAGGTAATGACATTTTTCACAATATTAATTCTGAAAGATATTGATATTATGTGTTAATTACACTTTTACTAATTTATTTGAGGACTTATTTGCATTTTTTTTTAAGAAAAAAAATTGGGACTATAATTACAATTGATTCTTTCTTTTTTCTTTTTGTTTTATTTAAATAAAATGATATATTCGTTAATTCACAACTTTTAATTGAGAGATTGATGAAAATGACCTTTTACGCAATGAAAAGTAAAAATGAAGGTGAAAATACAAAAATTAAAAAATAAAAAATAAAAGGTAAATACATTTTCACAATAATAATGAGAGATAAACAATGTTATTTTCTAATTACCCTATCATATTTTTATGATTTATGATATATAAAAAGAGTCTAACAGAGCTAAGATATCAAATATGGGATTATTCCATCCAAACACAAACACTTACTCAAGCAAGGACTCGTGGAATGCCACCTGGCCTAGTTAGGCTTATTCCCTATTTTGTCAGATTGATATATGGACTTAAAAATTTGAATTAAACTTGTTCCTCCCTTTTATGCATTAAATTTGACATCCTTTTATGTGTCAAAATCATGACCCTCGAATTTGACATCCTTTGATGTACAAAAAAATGTACATGTAGAATCTTCGTATAAATTTAACAAGTCATCTCTCCATCCAACCGTCATCTTCTAAGATAATAACGACCCTGCCATCACGGCCCAGCCATTGAGGTCCGTTTGGTACAGTCAAGGTTATGGTGCCAAGGATTTCCCCAAAAATGGTGCAAAGGTGGCTTAAGTCTGCCTTTATAGAATGCATATAAATTGCGAGAAACCTAAGACTTTGGGTGACAATTTGTTAGTGAACTGGCCTAATGAGTTCAATATCGGATGTGGTCTGTTAGAATTACCTAATTTGGTTCTGATGTTGCTGGCAATATAGGAACAATTCCAACGTTGTATACCCCATCTTTCTTCTCTAAACCACCATCCTTCAATCTCTCCCATTATCAATAGAAGCCTGACTATTTGGCTCTTATGCTTAGGGCTTGTTTGAGCCCCATTATAATCTAAGAATGTATTTTGAAACAATAGATAGATGGAGAATGTGTTGTTAAAAAATAGGAAAAATTTTGAATTTGCATGTAATATAATTCTATTGAATAATGTGTGGTTGAAAAGAAGAGGGAGAAAATATATTTTGAAAATAATGAGAATCAAACAAGCCCTAATAGGGAGAAGCTCCAACTTAACCTTATATGAAGATGGATGGGACTACGAAGTAGGTGAAAAGCTTAAGCCTCTTTGCCAGGCAATGTAGAATAACTTATAAGCATATAAGCAACTTACAGATTGATAGATTATATGTTTTTCTTATTTTATCTATTCCTATGTTTGAAGAGGAAATTCATCAATCCTTATTTCCTAAACAACGATATTGTAGTTAGTTTGGTGTTCTTCCGAGCAATTAACTGTATTCATTATGGGTTATGCTAGAAGTGCCTAATTTTTTACATAATGGGTGCTCGAATTGACAAGTGNGCCACTTGTCAATTCGGACACCAATTAGGTAAGAAATTACGTACAGGTAGAATTTTTCATTTATTATCATATATACAACTCTTAAGTCCCTAAAGAATGACCATACAATAGGGAGGCCGTCACTTGTCAATTCGGACACCAATTAGGTAAGAAATTACGTACAAGTAGAATTTTCTATTTATTATCATATATACAACTCTAAGTCCCTGAAGAATGACCATAGGTTTACATTTTCATTTTAGTAATGTTGTGAACATCATAGCCTGGCCGGTACCTGCTGGTAAGTCTATTCTCAAAGATTCAACCAGGTGTAATCTATAGAGGGAATTGCTTTTAAAGATCAAGCGGGAGAAAGAAAATGAAAAAAAGCTTTACTTTATGAAAATATGCGTCAGTTTTCATTTATTAAATTAGTCCTTTTTCTCACTAGCTTTGTTCTCTGCTGCACAGTTCAATACCTGAAAAGTTACTCGTAGCTCCATGTGCTGGTACCTTGTAAAGGACTTGTAGTGTAAAGGACTTCTGAAGGTTAATTGGTAACTTTTTACCTTAACCATGGTAAGAAGAACTTCTCAGGTAAATCTCTCAGTGAATTATTTTTTAAAACCACATCTTGTCACTAGTCAAAGTGAAGACAACCAAATCTTGAGGCTTTGTTTCGCAGAATGGGAATGAAGTAGGAATAATGCTATCTATGATTAGTACACTGGATAGGTGGCAATGGACATTGAAGTAGGGGTCCACTGTCATCTAACTGGGATACATTTCTACTAAAGATAAGATAACAATATACAAAAAGTAGTCCGTGAACTAGCAACTTTTGCTTTCTCCTGTCCCGGTTAGTTTCATTGGTCATACCCCTTGTTGTGCAAGAGGATTTAATTCATTAGTACGGTGGTTTGGTTTAAAAAAAAAAAAAAACAAGAGTACATAACTTTTTGCCACTTTATCTAATTTGTCTCCTGTTTGGTACTTCACCATTTCTTTCACTTCTCTTGCTTCCCTTTTAGCCCTCCATGCATCGCTCCTCCATTGCAGCCTACGGCTCTCTCCCTCCTTTTATTTTCTTATTCTAGAATATTCAACACTCCTGAGAGATAAGTGGGGAAGGAGGGAGTGGTGAAAGGAGATACAAGGTTAGGGTGATGAATAAGACGAGAAGAGTATATCAGAATTTGTTCGTTTTTCTTTATTGAAGTTTATCCTTTAATTTGACGAAAAATAACTGCCCACTTCTATATGAATATAAAGCCATGCCCCGTTAAGGCTCTTTTGAGACTCGATACATTGCTTTATCATTTACCTAAAAAATGGAAAAAAATGAATACAAAAAAAGAATATCTGAAACCCAATACCACAATGCTTAATTCCTAATTAATTTCTGTCGGGCATATATATACACACATGGCTTCTCTATCTGTTTCTCCATATCTGTCCCTCCAACTTATGTTTTAGGACAAAATCCACATGAAGACAGTTGACCAGGCAGTGAGTGCAAGAGCTGCAACCAGGTACGTCCAAAGAAGCAGCACTGAACACTCCTCTTGGGCTACATCAAATAGCTGTGTCATGGTGCCTGCATTATCATTTGAAATCGTCTTAATTAGAAAATAATTCATTTGTCAATTAAAATTAAGAGAAATGAGATTTTTTTAAACGGCATAAACGTAAGCAAGTCAGAAAATATGGTACCAATACTCATGGCAGGTGGCACTGTGAATTGAAGCATGAGAACGAAATGATAAAGAGGATCTGATGGAAGAAATCTTAAATGTGCAGCTGCTTTTACAACACCAATCCCTGCTATAGGAAGTAGAACGTATCTCACGCATATTACTGCGATTATGGTCACTGGCTTCAATGTTGCCTTTCGAAACCCTGTTCATTCAGTTCATAACACTGTTAACAATCTAATCTGCTACCTCTTCAACAATTAATTACTCAAGATTTTGTAAATGTTGCTGTTTTTATACCTTGTGTTAGGTTGCCTCCCAGTATAAGAGTGATGCAAGGAATGGTTCCATCCCTACAAAATGAATGAATCTGCCATAAGTAGACAGAATTTTTTTTTTCATAACGTACACTTTGTTTCCCAAGTTTGTGTCTGAAACTAGATTTTACCTACCCAAGTAATTTAATAGAATCCTGAATTACTCTGAGTGGAGCATTGTCACCAATAATGAGGTTTCTGAGCCATGTAACTGCTCCAAATATAAATCCAAGAATCTGAAAGTTTTGTAAAACTAGGATTAATATCGTAATGAAGGAAAAGGTGAATAGTTAGGCTATTAGTATAAAGAACTCACAGCACCAATGGTTGGAGGAGCCAGTAGCTCTTCCAGAATCTTATGGAGTAATCCTAATATTTGTTTCCAAATTTGTGCTTCCTTCTTAGCTTCAATCTATAGATAAAATGATTTGGAGATTTCAGACAATGTTAGATTACAACAAATTACGCTGCATGTTTTGAAGTCGATATATCAATATACAGCACAAAGGAGGGGGCTTACAGTTGGTGCTTTTGTATCATGTTCAATTGTTCCATCAAGAAGGTTAGTCTTCTCATTTGCCTCTAAATCCTTGTTGGGTTCCTTTAAGGACTCCTCAACTGCTAGCATTTCCTTATATTTTTCGGCCGAGGTCCTGATTAAGTGGTAACTGTAAGTCCAGATGTAGAACCCACCAAGCTGCAGTTGAATTAAAGTGATCACTGATAAGTCCTTTGCATTTTATTCAAAAAAAGAGTGAAGTGAAACGTGAATAATGCGAATTCAAGTGATTTCTATCAGGATTCAAGGCTGGGATATGAATTTAGAACACTTACAGCCATAGAGAAAGAAACATATGAGAGTCCAACTGTGGAACAACTGTCTCCAAATGGATTACCGCTCTGCTTGCAGATTGCAGGGACAATTATCAACAAAATGTTTCCCAAGTTTCCTATTTAAGAGCATTGATACGAATTAGGTGCTGCCGATTAAAATCAAAGAAGAATTCGACTTCTGACTATGGCAAATATAGGCTTAAAGCTGCTACATTTAATGAGCAATCATATTAGATGAACATCAAGGTTGATATAATGTTACGTGGCATTCTATTATTGAATAGCTTAAAACACAGTCAGTTTTTTCATCCAATCATTTACTGTCACATGCAATTATATCAAGCTTTCTGTCAAATCTTTTTGGCAAAGTAGCTTTATCCTTTAATGAGTACCTGATGCACACATGCTAATAATGAGGCCTTCTAGATGTGGCTTTGGTTTTAATAATTTAACTGCTAACCATCCAAGAATCCCTCCGATTAGAAACGTGAAGCCGATGTTAACAACCATAAACCACCTGAAAAAATGTCATGAGAGAGAAGTTGAACACACTGTGGATCATATCAGAATGAGTATGAATGTTTGAGGAAATATACCATGAGACGATGTCTTCAAGGGTAACAGTCTTTGCAAGATTTGAAAACATGAGTGAAGGAGTGAAGATTATAAACACAATCTGCAATGCCACAATATTTCTAAAGTACATTAACATCAGACGAAATATATAAGCTGTGGTATCCCATTCCAGTTTGATTTATCATTCATATTAACTTACTTTGTTCAAAGACCTTCGCACATCCACAGGCAGAAGGTTGAGATAGTCAGAAGCCATTAAAATTCCCAATGAACATAATAAGAGAACCTGCAGTATTGGCATCGACGCCACCTCGAATAGGGTCCAGAATCCCATTTTTCTTCCTCCTTTTCTTCCTCTTCTCAACTAATAACAGGATCAGTTCTCAGTTCCAAGAACCTGCTAATTTCCACAGCTGCTGCAGGCGAATGAAAGAAGGACGAAAATTTAATTCTCAAGTTAACATGTACACAGTTATATAGTTATATTTGCACAGAGAGGTCTGATCTGTAGTGGAACTGAAAGGCCAAAGAAAAAGGCACGTACATGTCTATTTGATTGGGTTCATAATCAAAGAACAATCTCCAATAATTTAATAAATACTCATAAACAATCAACCTACATCAATAAATACTCATTTTATGCAATTCTTGTTGAATGATTCTTTTCTTTTCACTATTTAAACAAAAATCCTAATCAAAACAAAATAAAGTCTAGAAAATCTGTCTGTTTTTGTAAAACTCATGCTAGACATAAAATAATAAACGATTAATTAATTAATAATAAATAAAAAAATATCAGTTAAATTAAATCTGTTCATTGGCACAAGAGATGGTATAAGTAATACATATGATGGATCATTGGATTGTCACATTTCAGTAAGAATGTGGATCCAGGAATATAAAAGGACAACCATAGTGAAAAGAATTGCGTCCGGTCCTTATGTATGCAAAGGATTCGATCGACAGTGACATGAAATTATTGAGTATGGAATCCTTTAAAAGTACGTATACTCGTTTGCTACGCGGCGTGCTATTTGACACATATCATGTAATGACGATGACATTTACCAGCATATATAGTTTGTAGAGCATAGTTTGTAGCAGGGATATAATAATAAATAAGATTTTAATTTCTTTATCATAGAGTCCGTTTAATTGCAAATGTGAAAAATATTTTACAGGGAATTGAATTGCCTAAAAATTATTTTACTGAAAATTGTAATTAATTGTGTTTGATTGATATAATTTTTTACCTGAAAAATGTTGAAAGTTTGGTTCCGTTTGGCTTTGTTTTTTATGGAAATTGTCCATTAAAGTGATAATTTTTTCTACCATTGGGTTTAGAATTTGTTTCAATTGCCAAAAAAAAAAATTACTATACCAACTGCTATTCGTTTGATTTTGTTTTGCATGAAAATTGTCAATAAAAGTGATAAATTTGTTTGCTATTGTATCTAGAATTTTTTTCAATTGCCAAATAAAAAAAAAAAAGAACCTGGAAAATCAAAACCAACCAAAACAACAAGAATTCTTTTTCCTCAAAAAATTGGAAAATGTGGAAAGGCAGAAAAATTTGCTATCAAACAGGTGTAAAATTGGAAAATGAAAAATAATTTTCTATGAAAATCATATCTATCAAATAGGACCTTAATGTAAAAATCTTCTACGTAATGCTTATTAATCTCATATCATATATATACAAACTTTCGATGCCAACTACAAATTTTGTATCTCAATTCCTATCATTCTATTAATCGATTATAATGGTTATGGGAAATCCCTACACCATACACCTTTGACTAAAATCATTAGCCATGTTTGGTCCCTAGTAAAATTATAATTTATTTCTCTCTTTTTAATCCACATATTTTTCAATAACAATATTAAACGTAATCTCAAAACCTTTTTCTTTTTTAACCATGCATTTTTTTAAATACTATTTCAAAAATTAAAATTTCAGATAATGATGGCCAAATGGATGAATTCAAATTTTACTTTATCTTTGTGCAACTAATACATGGTTGACAATGATTTAATTACTATACGTGAAAAATTTCATGTATTATTGTGCAATTTTAATTCATAATGTCTCATGTTTCCTTGTCATTTTCTTTAACAATAAATTTTCAATGATTGAATCCGTTCTTAATTGTATTGTTGCTCTTTAAGAAGTAGAATATTGTTATAAAATAGAGAGAAAATAGAAGAACATAGAGAAGTCAATAAATTTTTGTGTTTTATTGAGAATCAAGGTCTTATATTTATAAATAAGAATTAGAGACACAATTGTAATAAAAACTAGAACTATATGGGTGTAATTATCATTTACTAATAATCATATTATTTACAACAAATATTACTTGCTTCCGGAGAGCATGATAAGATATTTTATAAAAAAAAAAAATTATTATATATACATTTTTTTCCTTAAGAGTATATTTTAATATTTCTAAATAATGATATATTGTTGGTCTTGAAGTAGCACAACATTATGTATATTATAATGAGAATAAAAACCCTATACTTATAGGGAATGATCATGTATACATATGATGATAGTAATTTTTAGGGTTGTGGGTGGTACAATTGTCATTCACCAATAATTTACCATTTACAACGCTCTCCCTTAGTGACACATTACAAAATATATGCCTCGTTAAAATTTTATTTTATTTTTGATAAAAACCCAATGAAACAAAAAATCAAATGAAGGAAAAAGTGTAGGACTGGACATGGATCGGTTCGATTCGATTCTGAAGAGAATAAAACCGACCCAAAATTTTTGAGTATTTAATAAAAGAAACCGTCGGGTCCAAATATAATTATGAAACCATTTGGGTTCGGTTTCATTCGGTTTTGTTCGGTTCCGTACCTTAATTAAATTTTTTTAACATTTACAGAAATACTATATAAATACAACTAATGACATGTTCATTCGTAACTTTTACAAATTAATGTAGTCCAATTTAAAAATATATAAATAACTAGTTGTCCAATAAGATTAATTCAAGGTATACAAATACCAAAAAGTAGATACTAATATTAAAATATCGGTGATCTATTTCAATAATTCATTTGTTTCAAGCAACATACATAAAGAAAATGAAATATAAATTAAAAGTTATAAAAATAAAATAATTTAATTAATTCAATATAAAAAATTTAAAAAAATATTTAGATTTGGTTCTTATTTAGTTATTGGTCTAGAACCGAGAACCGACCCAAACTCATCGGTTCTCAATTATATTCGGGTATTTAACTTATGAAGAATCACTAGGTTCGGTTCGGGTTCGGTCCGGTTCGGAAGTTTTGTCCAGCCTTAAAAAAGAGTAGTTATTTTGGAGTATTAAAAATAAATGCCGCCCCATTAAAACCTTATTAGGAAAATCCAATGGGATGAAATCTAAATGAAGGAAAAAGAGTACAGCTACTCTCCTTGATGTTGATCACTGAAAATTTTTGAGTTGACGCATTCTAATCTTGTGAACCAATTTCTTGAATGTAGATGCTGACATGCTTTTGTAAATAAATCATTCACATTGTCAGTTGAACGAATTTGTTGAATCTTAATATCGCCATTTTTTCTAAAACTCGTGTGTTTGAAAGAATTTTGGAGAAATATGTTTTGTCTTGTCACCTTTGATATAACCTCTTTTGAATTGTGCAATACAAACAACATTTTCTCTATACAAAATTATTGGACTATCTTTTGTTAAAATATGTTTCGTCCGGTTACCTTGAGTATGATGGGTCATGTTCCTCAACTATACACATTATCGGTCTGCTTCATGGATTGCAATAATTTCAGAATAATTTGAGGATATTGTTGTCAAGGATTTCTTCACAAATCTCCATGATTTAGATATTCCTCTACGTGTAAATACGTATCCTATTTGTGATTTAGCTTTATGTAGGTCAGAGAGATAACTTGCATCTGCGTATCTCACTAAATCGGATCTCGAAATTTGAGAATAAAATGGCGCCAAATTAATAGTACCCTTTAGGTAACAAAAATATGTTTAAGACCATTTCAATGTCTTTGTGTTGGTGTAGAGATATATCTTGCAAAGAAATTTATAGGAAAAATTAAGTCGGGTTGAGTATAGTTTGCAAGATGAGTTAATACTCCAATTGCACTAAGATATGGTATTTCAGGATCAATAATTTTTTTCTCAATCTTCAAGTGAACGAAAATTATCATTTTTCACATCAAGTGATCGAACAACCATAGGTGATGTCAATGGATGTTCATTATCTATATAAAACCGTTTTAAGATTTTTTCTGTACATGTAGATTCATGAACAAATAATCCTTCTAGGAAATGTTCAATTTCCAACCCGAAACAGAATTTGATTTTTCTCAAATCTTTCATCTCAAATTCATTTTTTAAATAATTTGCAATTTTGTTGAGCTCTTCAGAAGTTCCAATTAAATTTAAATCATCAATATAAATTGTCACAATTGCAAACTCAATATTTGTTTTCTTTATGAAAACAAATGGACAGATATCGTCATTTTTATAGCATTCATTCAACAAATATTCGTTGAGACGATTACACCACATGCATCCGATTGTTTTAACCATATAATGATCTTAGCAACTTAATTGAGGACATGGTTCTTAAGCATGTATCAATTCCTGATCTTTGTGAGAAATCTTGAGTTACGAGTCGGGTTTTGTATTTTGTAATTTTATTATTTTCATTTATCTTTCGTACAAAAATTCATTTGTATCCATGGATTACATTTTCAGGTGTTCGAAATACAGGTCCAAACACTTTTTAGTTTCTCTAAGGAATTCGA
The DNA here is from genome assembly GCA_903798355.1 of Fraxinus baroniana. Lineage (NCBI taxonomy): Eukaryota > Viridiplantae > Streptophyta > Magnoliopsida > Lamiales > Oleaceae > Fraxinus > Fraxinus baroniana. Next base: position 7,633 of record CAIGRO010304161.1, on the reverse strand, counting down.
TTCTGCTTGTATGTTTTCTTTCCAATTTGGTCAATCATTTCTATTTTGACAGTCTTTAACAAACAGTGGTTCAGGATCATCATTTTACATAATATCAAAAACCACGTTAAAAATGAAAATATTGTCTATAACAACATTATTTCTTTTGGACATTTGTAATTCTTCAGGAACCATATTTTCAATATTTGATTAATCAATCTACTCTAAAGTCAATTCTTTTGAAATTTCTTGTTGATTTTTCTCTTATCCTTTTTTTTTTCGAGGTACAGAGTCTTTTAAACTAACTGGTTGACCACGCCTCTAGCGTATTTAAGATTCATTTGCTACATCAAATATTATGTAGGGACTTCAATTTTTGTTGAAATATTTTCTGTTGGTATATATGACTTTGTCACTTTTTTAGTGTCAACAAATACATCTGGTAATTGATTTGCAACTCTTGGCAAATGAATAATTTTTCAACTTCACATTGATTGCTACGTGGATCAGCGTAAGATAGTGTTATTTCATTCCAAGAAATTTTACATTGTTTATCAGGATATAGTTTTTCCTCTCCTAAAATTAGAAAAGTTATTTCATCAAAATGACAATTTGTAAAATATGCAATAAATAAATAACTCGTTAAAGGTTTAAGATACCTAATAACAAAAGGTGAATCAAATTCACATAAATCTTAAGTCTTCGTTGGGGACCTATTTTAGTTCGTTGTGGGGTGAAACAAGAACTTAAATAGTACAATCAAAAACCCATAGGTGAGAAATATTACGTTCCCGACCAAATATCGGTTGCAAAGGTGAATATTGATAATATGCAGTTGGGTCTGATATGAACTAAAGACGTAGTATGTAATATGACATGACCTCAAACAGTAGTTGAGAGTTTTGTTTTCATAAGTAATGGTCTAGCAATAAGTTGTAGACATTTAATAAATGACTCCGCTAAACCATTTTGTGTATGGATATGCGCAACCAAATGTTCAACATTAATCACAATTAACATGCAATAATCATTTAATGTTCGTGATCAAGACGAATAGTCTTGATTGAATAACCGGGGAATTGCACTGGTAATTTTATAATTTGAGTAAATAGTTTAGCAAATCTACATTTCTGATGGAAAGTAGGCAAAAGAATCAATTATCATAAAATAACGAAACAGTTCACATGATGGGTGTATTGACCCTCATATATCTCTATGAATCATTTCTACGAATGTTGGATATTCAATATTGACCTTTGTAGCTGAAAGTCTAAGACTAACTTGGCGAACTAGCCACACATGAATAATTATTAGGTAAAAAAAATCTTCTGGTTCTTTAAAGGACATGCTAGTTGTTTATTATTTGACGCATTATTATAACTCTTGGATGTCCAAGTCGATCATGCCGAAATATAAATTTTTTTGGATCAACAAATTTCAAGTTCGTGATAATATTTGATTCGACCATTTTAATAAATGTATAATACATATCGGATGAGAGTGCATTTCGGTCAAATACAAAAAAAGTTATGCAAAATTATTCAACATTATTTTCTTACATCAATGTGATACTCATTGCAGTGGATATCTTTAAAATTAAGCAAATTTCTTCAGGATTTGATAGAATAAAGTGCATGTTTAATATATAATTTTGTATTATTTGGTAAAATAATAGAAGTTCCTCCATAGCTTTCAACAATATTCGATACACTTGATATAGTAGTAACATTATTTTCTGCTAATGTTAAGTCTAGAAAAGACTTTTTGTCTTGAAGAATGGTGTGCATATTTGCACTATTAACTAAATGGATATCTCGACAATTCATTTCGAATTTTGTAATATTTATTATTTGAGTAACTTCATCATAAATAAAATATAATTAATCTCGAAGATAATGATTAAATATCACACAATAATTAGTTGAGTAGTCAATATCAACAGACATAAGTTACATGTTTTCTTTCAGGGATAAAACACTAAAATAAATAATATGTTATTCGAAACATGTGTTATTTATGGAGCACGTTATATTTTATTATTATTTCTTCAAGAGCAATATATCAATATTTTTCTTGAGTATAGAAAATTATAATTCATGCTCTTCACAGGCTGGGTACAAATTGCAGTAGAAAGTCAAAAGCTGCAACCATACCATTACGAAGAAATCATTCCACCGTGTATAAAAAAATCATTCACTTTGTATACAAGAAAAATCATTCACTAGCATAATCTGTATATATATAAAAAAATTCACATGACACCAAATTAATTTTAATACACATGATAAATAATTATCTTAATAATTATTACCTTATAACTAATTTACTTTGAATTTGAGATAATCGTATTGATAATGCTGTGAAAAGAGTGAAAAAGACAAGAGACAATAAAAGTCAATACACTTGTGTGTATTATAATGAGAATCAAAGCCTTATATTTATACGGAAGGATTATGGATACATATGTTAATAATTTATAGAGTTGAATGGGTACAATTGTTATTCGACAATAGCTTACTATTTACAACAAAAACTTCTAACAAACTCAAATAGTTTATAATCATTTCCAAATATGCCCCTTGTAATTCGATGAAATTCTGAAAATTTCTTTGATAAAGGAAATCTTGCAGATTTCTTTCGAGAATGAATTTGTTCAATATTATTTATTTGATAAAACGTGTTGGTTTCACAATAACTATTAGATTGTACGCATTTTAAGAAGCATGAATCATCATTCTTAGGGCAACCATTAGCCTAAAAATTAAAATATTTCACATTTACAATGATGGATTTAAAATCATATGAACGAACATTCACTTTTGAAGTCCCATGAAGCATTTTTCTTTGTCTAATATTACATAAAAGTAGCTACCCTTGTTTCTTGAATGTCCATATAAATACAATGCATGAAATCCATGTGTAGTTTTGTATAAAAGGATTCACCAACCATATATTATTATAAAAATAGTAAAATGCGAAAGTGATTAATAATGATTATTTTAATGTGTGTGCTCAACTATATGTGATTTTGTGGTATGTCGTATAGAAAATTTGATATGTATTGTGTAGTTTTTGAAAGAAACACGAATCAACAAATATTGATATATTAGAAGAATATATCTTGTTGTGTTCATGAGGAATCACAAATTAAGAGACTATCATTGAGTTAATTCATGGAGGAATTTTTTTTTTTTCCTATTTTTTAATAATAAAGGGTGTGTTTGAGCCACCTTATTTTGGAAGAATTTATTTTAAAATAGTATATTGATAGAGAATGTGTGGTTGAAAAAGATAGAAAAGTTATTGATGTGATAAAAAAATTATTTTATTGAAAAATGTGTGGTGGAAAATAAATAGAATAATGAGAAAGAAAATTTTAATGTGCACCAAATAGGGGCTAAGAATATTAATTATAGCTCCTAAAGAGCATAAAATTCAGTGTTTCTGTATTTTTTAAGAATATTATACTATTACTCTCGAAGAAGCACAAATTTTTTATATATTAACAAGTTTCAAGATGGACATTTAGCCCCTATTTGATCGACATTAAAATTCATATTCTCATTCTTCTACTCATTTTCAACCACACATTCTTCAATAAAATAATTTTTTTCTTCTTTTTCAACCACACATTCTCCATTAAATTACTATTTCAAAATATATTCTTCTAAAATAATGTAACTCAAACACACCCTTGAGATATCTGCTTAGCAGATAGTCAAATACAATTTTTCAAACCATAAAATTATAAATTCAATTTATTAATTACTCAATCAAGACAATTCATCTTCATAAAAATGGTTTCGTGGATTCGTTTATGAAATGTATACAATTCTTTGTTATACCATTATTTATGAAACAAAATTCTCAAGTTCTAAGGTCGTGCTATATCAAATGTTGCATAATTGGTTTGTATGGTACCAACTATTTATCACCAATACTCACATTTACAACTTGCATTTGGTCACGAATTTAATATTTCTCACATATGAGTTTGATTGTGTTGTTCAAGTCCCCATTTCCCCCATAATATACTAAAATGGGACAAAAATTAGAATTTTATGTTGATTTTGATTCAACGTTGATTATTAGGTATCTTGAACATTTGTTATGCGATTTATTTAATGCACATTTTAGAGATTACCATTGTAATTAGCCACCATTTGACATCATTTACTTTAATTAAATTTATTTTTCATACTTATTTTCAACCGCACATATACACACTAAAATATTCTACATATAAATCTAAAACTTTTCGTTATTTTTAACTACACATTCTCTAAAAACTATGCAAAACAATTTTTTTATTTTTTTTATTTTATTATTATTATTTTTTAAAAGGATGTCAAACGGGGGCTTATGACTTTTCCAAATTTGAAAGAGTCAACACTTCATCCTTAAAATGAGGAATTTTTTTGTTGGAATTAAACCACTTTTTATGGCATGGCTTTATATGGCGTGCGGTCGCAAGCCGTAAAAAGGTTTTTACGGCTTGCAATGCACGCCGTAAAAAGTACATTTTGTTGTAGTTAACTAACACTTTTATCATGCAACAATCGATGTGAGCAAAAAATTGAAAAAATCACTCACTTTGGTTGCAAACGAAACCTCAATGCCAACGATCAAGTTTTCTCGTCTTTTACTTGTTTGCTATTTAACATATGAATTTTGAATTTTTGGTTTTACTTCTCGACAAGTTTCTTTAAAGTACCACTGAATACTGTACTTGGAATTTATGAAGCATCACATTGCCATATTGAACTCATAGTTGAACGTAATTGAACATAACTCAACAAAATCAAACTCACTAATTATCCCTTTACACGATATTCAAACTCAAAACTGCAAAAATTTGAACATCGAACTGTCCGATCACTTTTGGAAAAAATTGTTTGGGTAAAAGCCGTGAACAAACATACTTAACTGCTTACCCACTGGTGGTTCAACGCTTTAGTCAGAGGTTGTTGTTCTGTGGTGGTTTCATGCACTCGCCAGCGGAGGAGCAGCGTTCGAGGTCGACTTCGAAAAGGGTTCTGAAGCTAAGCTTTCACAGGCCCGAGGTCGACTCCAAAGAAGAGGATCCCTTCTTTAAAAAAGAACGTCATGATGGTAGAAGTCACTATTGGTATAGGTGGGCCTCAAGTTAGTTCAATTTTTTTAAAGAACGTAAAATCATTTTTTCCCTAATTTTTATTAGTTTCAAATCGGATTATCGGATCGAATATCCGATAACATAACAAATCGGATATAAATTTAACAATCAAATATTCGTTGGATTATTGGATCGGATCGGATCAGATCAGATAATTTTCTTATCGGATCGGATATAGACAGATTCGATCCATTTACAGCTCTAGATTCAAAGATATTCGGGAATCAATATTAGGAGGAATAGTTATACTCTTTTTCTTTACCTTTGAATTTGTTGCACTGAATCTTATTGGCAAGATTTTAACAAGCAATACTTGTTTTAATACCCAAAAAATATTGTATGAAATTTTCCCTCTTTTATATTTTCGTCCTATTGAATTTTATCAAAAATAGTTTTTAACGAGACAAGTATTGTTTAATTAGTCATACAAGAATAAGTGTTATAAATTAAATGCTATTTATTGAATGACTATTATATTCATAAAATCCTAATTATTATTATGAATATGGTACCATGTGACCCTAATTCTTATATATAAATATAAAATTTTCTTACTAATTGATAATATAAATTCTTATCCCTCCACTAAACCCATTAATTGGGATCTTTTTCCTTCCAAGTTTTAACCAATTATTGGCGATGTCTAATGTCCATCATTTGTGACAAAGTCAAATTTTAATCTAAGTGGAGCAATTATACTAAAGTGTACTTGAGAAATTCCACCTAAAATCATGCCACACAAATATACTCAATGACAAAATTAAAAAACAGAACGACATCTGACACAACATCATTTTCCAGTTTGAAAATTAAAAGAAAAAAATCACCTACACAGCTCTGCACCTGTTTTTAATCAATTTTGCTACATATACATTTTTATTGACATTTTATTTTACATTGTACTATGTGGTACATAATTTTATCATTAATTTTTCTAACACTTAAAATAATCAATGATTTCGATTTTGACACCCATTCAAATGTCATCAAGATGTAGAAGGCATAATTGGTTTTCAATACCTATTTGACTAGTATTCTTCTTCCACAGTCCACCAAACCTTTTCAAAGGTCAAATGAATGAACACACTTTGTTGATTGAGACAAGTCTAATTTCTTTTCTTTGCACAAGTCCTAATCTATAAAAGAAACATTTTATGTTTTTTTTTTTTCCTTTCAGGACTAAAACAAATCCACCCCTACTATTCTAATCCAATTTTTTCGTATAAGTCTCTGTTTGGTACACATTAAATTTTCATTTTCATTCTTCTACTCATTTTCAACCACACATTATTTAATAAAATAATATTTTTCATCACATCAATAATTTTTCTTTTTTTTTTTCAACCACACATTTTTGATCGATAATCAAATATGTAATTATTAACACATGTTTGGTACACATTAAAATTTTCATTCTCATTCTTCTACTCATTTTCAACCACACATTCTTCAATAAAATAATATTTTCCATCACATCAATAATTTTTCATTCTTTTTCAACCATACATTTTCTATCAATCTACTATTCCAGAATACATTCTTCTAAAATAATGTGGCTCAAATACACTAATGTATTCTATAGTTACAATTCTAATATAATTATATATACCTCATTTTCTTTTAATCGAAGTAAAATAGTATTATTACCGAAAATATGAAAGGTTGATTACATTAAGGGTCCGTTTGATTGCAAATGTGAAAAGTGGGTGGAAAGAAAATATTTTACTGGGAATTGAATTGTCTAGAATTTGTTTTACTGGAAATTGTAATTAATTGTGTTTGATTGATATAATTTTCTAACTGAAAAATGTTGAAAGTTTGGTGTCCGTTTGACTTCGTTTTTTTTATAAAAATTGTCTATTAAAGTGATAATTTTTTTTTACCAATACGTCTAGAATTTGTTCCAATTACCAAAAAGTAAAAAAAAAATATTTTTAAACAATTAGAAAAAATTACCATATTCGTTTTACTTTGTATTGCATAGAAATTGTCAACAAAAATGAAAATTCTTTTTACAATAGTTGATAGAATTGATTGTCATTGCTAAGTAAAAAAAACAAAAAAAAAAGAAGATGGAAAAGTGAAAATTATGCCAAATCAAATGGACTCTTAACATTTATCAAGACGTCGCTCAAAAATTGAAGACCCAAATATCAAAAAACTAAAAGTCAAGGACCTAAATGGTATATTACTTGTAAAAGTTGGGCTTTTTTAATTAAATTTTTTCCATACTCTAACCGTGTTGTTCCTTGTCGTTCCCAATATTGATTATCTACATAATTAAATTCTTCTCTCACACAAAAATTGCTTCAATGTCCAACTCCAACTGAAACCCCCCAAAAATCGACACTAAAATTACTTGTATCCGAGCCATGGCTGGGAGAATCTTGTTTGTATTTGTAGCCCTAACTGTAATATCTTCTCCGATGGCACCTAGAGCGTTTGGGAACTCGGAGGGCGATGCGCTGTACGCGCTGCGCCGGAGTTTATCCGACCCGG